>VZTU01000442.1:592099-655436 GCA_013400835.1 Zapornia atra
CTTTCTCTCTTTCTCTCTTTCTTTCTTTCTCTCTTTCTTTCTCTCTTTCTTTCTCTCTTTCTCTCTTTGTTTCTTTCTCTCTCTCTTTCTCTCTCTCTTTCACTTTTCTCTTCTTTCTCTTCTCTCTTTCACTTCTCTCTTCTTTCTCTTCTCTCTTTCTCTCTCTCTATTTCCCTCTCTCTCTTCCCCCCTCTCTCTTCCCCCCTCTTTCTTTCCTCTCTTTCTCTCTCGATTTCTCTCTCTCTCCAACCTTTGGAATCGCAAACACAATCTGTGTTCTCTTCCCTTCCTTTACTACCAATAAACACCTTCCTCCCCAACCTACCCTAACTACTTTATTTCCTTTGCCTCACCTATTTGCTATCCACACTTTTCTAATATTCTAGTCTTAAAGGAATAACATCTTCATTAGCATATTTACTACTTCTTGGCAAGTTAACCCAATGATTCACTAGTATATGTATTTGTCCCTACCTGTGAGCTGCTTTAAAGATTTGGGGAGTTTCTGGTCAAATAAAATACTTTTCCTGGAAGTGAATGAAATAACAGTAATCTTCATTTGACTTCCACAACAGTTTCCTGATTTCATTTAACAATGACGCATGAAATTTAAAATGGGGCTAGAAGTCTTCTGGCTTGTCAATGTCAGTGACCCAGTTATATAGCTCCTTTGGCAACTGGTTCACCAACAAATATCATTTATGTCTCTTTCGTTCCCTTCTTCAGAGAAAAGAATCAAAAAATGAGAAGGAGGGTAAAGAACAGTGCAAAAGCAAAGTGGTAACTCTGGGGGAGATTCTACCTACTTTGTTAGTCCACATGTTTCTTGGATACCTAACAGTTTAGGCAGTTCCTAACCTGTCCAGTAGGGATTTGGTCTAGAAATTAATTAGGAGGATATTCTTGGTAGTGGTTAGTATTCTATTCACTGCAGGAGGAAAAGGAGAGAAGCAGGGTGAGAACTTGGCAGTAAGTAGACTTCATTGATTAAACAGAGCTTGTTTCTTATGATCTACTTGTTCAGCAGCCTGCTTGAGGTCACAGAGCTTTAAAAATTACTGCTTTAAAGCTCTAATTTTGCAAGCTCATTGGGTGGGTCGATTCTTGATAACACATGAAGCCCCATTAACATCAACAGGATTTTGTGCAGGTGTAAGAATCCTCCCTAGAGAATCAGCCCTGTAGTGAGCAGTAAAGCTCGTTGTTGAAACACATTATTTTTCAGTAACCAAGTACATAATTATCCTACACATAATAAAATTTTCTGTACATCCTTTGGAGAAATCCAATCCATCCACTGGAACATGTTCATTCCTAATGCCAGTTATAAAAGCTAAAACAGTGACATCACAAACAATTATAGATGAACTGAAATACAGTTGTAAAAAAAGCTAACGGGTCATGGGTGTGCCATTTCAGTAGTGATGGTAGATAAAAAGTGTTTGTACTGTTTCAGCCTTTAATTAGGGGGAAGACAATTTTTCTGAGAGCTCGATTCATTGTGGGGGTTGAGTTCTATTCTCAGTCTTTTCACATTCCAGAGGGAGCAAAGACTGTGCTTTCAAAGTGGATAGGAGCCTCCTCCCCTCCCCTTTGGCTTAGTCATTTTCTCTGACTTTGCAGAATTGTGACTTATGCAAAGTCATAGAGTGCCAACGTCAGAGCTGCAAATAGTTCTTCCACCACCAGCCCCCACCCCCTGTTCTGACTATTAGATCACTGTTCTAACAGTGCATTGGATATAAGGTAGGTGTCTTTTATCCGACATTTAATATCCTTTAATACCATGTTACAACTAAATTGGCATGCTCATAGAGTAAAACTCCTTTGAGAATGCTCTAACTAACAAGCCAAGGGAAAGTTACTTATTAAAAATTAACTAAATGGTTCACAAGTGTTTCTCTTATCATTCCTTGATATTTCAGATAAAGGGTCTCCAGCTAAAGATAACAGGGTATGTTTCAAAAATTCCTAAAGCTTTTTTTTCTTCTGAAAACAGGATTTAAGATTCATGCACAATAATTATACTTTCCATTTTCTGCCTCATACAAATTAACTCAAGATACTTTACAAATTGCTCAGTTAAAATTTGTTTACATTTTCTACAATAAGTACAGTGAATTGATAAGTCTACAAAGATTTCCTTAACATCTATATGACTCCTGTAATCTACCGGTAATCCTGGGGGACCGGGGAAGTTCCATTAGACTGGAGGCTGACAGATGTTACACCTATATATAAGCAAGTTTGGAGGGAGGATCCAGGGAACTACAGGCCTGTTAGTCTGACCTCAGTGATAGGGAAGATTATGAAGAGGGCCATCTTGGGAGCTATCATGCAGCACATGTGTGATGGCCAGGGGATCAGGCCTAGTAAACGTGGGTTTACAAAAGGTAGATCCTGTCAAACTAACCTGATTGCCTTCTATGACAAGGTGACCCACTTAATGGATGAGGGGAAGCCTGGGGATGTGGTCTACCTGGACTTCAGTAAAGCCTTTGACACGGTTTCTCACAGCATTCTAATTGAGAAGCGGGCTGCCACCGGCCTTGACAGGTGGACCCTCAGCTGGGTTAAAAACTGGCTGGATGGCCGGGCCCAAAGGGTGGTGACAAACGGAACAAAATCCAGCTGGAGGCCGGTCACGAGTGGCGCCCCCAGGGCTCAGTCCTGGGTCCAGTCTTGTTCAACATCTTTATCAATGACCTCAATGAAGGGATTGAATACTCCCTCAGTAAATTTGCAGATGACACTAAGCTGGGAGGAAGTGTTGATCTGCCTGAGGGTAGGAAGGCTCTTCAGAGAGACTTGAACAGACCGGACTGATGGGCTGAGACCAATGGGATGAAGTTTAACAGTGGCAAGTGCAGAGTCCTGCACATGGGACATAACAACCCCATGCATCGCTACAGGCTTGGGGGAGACTGGCTGGAGAGCTGTCAGACAGAGAAGGACCTGGGGGTGTTGGTTGACTGCAGACTGCATATGAATCAGCAGTGTGCCCAGGTGGCCAGGAAGGCCAATGGCATCCTGGCTTGTATCAAAACCAGTGTGGCCAGCAGGTCTAGGGAAGTGATTCTGCCCCTGTACTTGGCATTGGTGAGGCCACACCTCGAGAACGGTGTCCAGTTCTGGGCTCCTCACCATAAGAACATTGAGGCCCTTGAGTGAGTCCAGAGAAGGGCAACCAGGCTGGTGAAGGGGCTGGAGGGCAAATCCTATGAGGAGTGGCTGAGAGAGCTGGGGATGTTTATCCTGGAGAAGAGGAGGCTGATGGGAGACCTTATCACCACCTACTACTACCTGAAAAGAGGTTGTAGAGAGGTGGGTGATGGTCTCTTCAGCCAGGTGACAGGAGACAGTACAAGAGGAAATGGCACAAAGCTGTGCCAGGGCAGGGTCAGATTAGATGTTAGGAAAAAATTTTCACTGAAAGAGTTGTCAGGGCCTGGAACAGGCTGCCCAGGGAGGGGGGTGAGTCACCATCCCTGGGTGTGTTTTAAAAAAGGGTAAATGAAGTACTTAGGGATATGGTTTAGCATAGAACAGGAATGGTTGGATTTGATGATCTTAAAGGTCTTTTCCAACTTTGTAATTCTGTGATTCTGTGTGTAATTTGATTTTTTTAAAATACTACCAAATGGTTTTCATCATCTTTATCCTTGGCCAAGGGCTAATAGGCATTACAAGTAACAATTACTACATGACTAAGATAAATTTTGATCTGGCTTAATTTCTTCTCAC
Source organism: Zapornia atra (assembly GCA_013400835.1). Taxonomy (NCBI): domain Eukaryota; kingdom Metazoa; phylum Chordata; class Aves; order Gruiformes; family Rallidae; genus Zapornia; species Zapornia atra. Next base: position 595,844 of record VZTU01000442.1, read on the forward strand.
TCTAGGCATCTAAAAGTTATTTATTTACTCTGAGCGAGTCATATAGATCTCCCTTAGAATCAGTGGATAGAGTTAGGAACTTCAGAAAGGACTAAGATGATGTTCTTTAGACATTTTTTCTACATTTCAATTAATCATTGTTGGGAAGTGCCAGTCGCTCTCTGTTGAGGGACCCTTGACAACTCTCTTACACAGGTAGAGTCTAGCTTTTATGTATTTAAGGGAGCCAAATCCCACCCTTACAGAGATGAGAAAGGCATCAGTCTATTGCTTGTTCTCTTCTAATCCTATTGTGGATGTCACACAAACATTATTCCAGCTGTGTTCATGTCTGTAAATTTAAAAAAATAAAAATAACATAAAATTATTCACAACCAGAAACCTTGCTGCTTTCACAGATGTGTTTTGTAAGACACATAATCAAAATAATTTTCTTGATTGGTTTAGTCCACAATATTCTCAATCCTTTTCATTTAATTTTTAATTCTTTGAAAAACCTTTTTATAAGAGTATAACATTGTGGAAATGGTTCCAGTTTTGCCTTTGAGAGCTGTGTTCGAAGAATATAAACTGTATAGATGCATAATATATAGAACAGACCATATAAAATATCTGTGAACATTAACTGAAGTATTTGCTTTTCTTAACCATTCTGTACATCTGAAAACAATCAAGCACAACTTATCCACTCATCTCAAAAAAGGGTGAAGCCTAAACTTTGGCTTAGATGCCCTACCAAGGGATGCATTATTATTCCATATATTTACATATAAAAACCATTGTAGAATAGGAATATATATAGAGTGAGACATTTGGGGTTTGTCACTGCTGTCTCTGTAAAAGTACAAATAGAAACAGAGGTAGGACTGGTCTGACCACAATTAGATGTCAACAGTCCCTCTATCTTTGAGCTTTTTGTCTAGACTTCTTTATAATCAATGAGAGAGAAAATGACATTCTGAGACATGATTCACTTAAGCATAAGGTAGATGTCTTAAATAGGTCAGATGAATTATTCCCCACAAATTCTCTTACTTTTTTAACTAGAGTGAGCCCAAAATAACCAGCTCAGATAGAAAAGCTTATATTGTAGAATTAGGTGAGATTGATCATAAGCCTTGCTGAAGCATTAGGGTTTCATTATTAAAGGTGGGATTTTGAGAGAAGCTGATCCGCGCTAAGGCAATGGGAGAAACATTAAGTCTTGTTAGCCTCTGACAAGCTAAATCAATCACTCCCCACTGAAGGGGAGAGACTTCCTGGAGGACAGAACCAGTGGCAGGAGATTATGATGAGCTGCTGACATGTAGAAAGGCAATATTTCTGAATGGCAATACTTCTAGCAAACTGTTTTCTCTTTCAGCTTCTAAGTAAATGTTTTTATTTTATACACCTTTCATATCCTCTATATACCTCTCCATACACCTCAAAAAGACTGTCAGTTACTGACAAAGAAGCAGCCTATCACAGCAGGATGCTAATATTGAGTCATGAAACAGAGAATGGCATGTGAGCAGTGTTTGTTGCATTTACACAGACAGACATGGAAGCATTGGTTAGTAAAGTCAGATTTAACATTATTTTACTCTGCATCACTTTATCATAGACTTAACATGCCAAAGAAGATTAATTTTATCCATTTTGGTGACACTGAGCTATTTGTGAAGTGTGTCTATGAGATTAAATATTAAGAAAGAAACGCAGTAAGAAATCGGTCATAATTATTTTTAAATATATTCAAAATAATTCACATTGAAAGCAAATCCATTAAGTTCCTTCAAGTATCAGTAAAATTAAAATTACTTAGTAATAACAAAGGAATAACTTGCAGTACATTTAGTCCATCTTTTAGCAGCAACTGGAATTTTTAGTACATTATGTTAAAATCTGGATAGAACGTACCAAAAATCAGGACTAATGCCTGTGATATTAATATTCCTTTGATATAAGCAATATTGACAAGAACAGAAGTGTATCAGGCTGGTGTGGCAAGGGAAGCTGTATGGGCAGGTTCTGCAAGAAGCTGCCAGAAGCTTCTCCAATGTCCAATAGAGCCAATGCCAGCTGGCAAGATGGATCTGCTGCTGGCCAAGGCCAAGCCCATCGACGATGGCAGCTCATGGATAACATATTTGAGACAGGGAAAGTAATATATATATATTTATAGGACATACAGAATTCAGGAGCAAAGTTAAGCATGGGAAGAAGGCAGGGATAAGGTAAGGTATTTTAAGATTTGGTTTAATTTCTCATTATGATACTCTGAGTTTTCATTGGCAAAAAATTAATCTCCCTGAGTTGAGTCTGTTTTGCCCATGACAGGTAATTGCTGAGTGATCTCTCTATACTTAGCACATCCATTAGAGCAGGTGTAGTGGTCATTTGCAGGAATATCCTTTCAGACCTATGATGCAATGAAAGAAAACTCAAGAAAACTCATATAGGTAATTTTATTTAGCAGATATGGAAGGAAAGGTTGGAATAATTGGTCAATACTGAGAATGAATGAAATGGCTTGAAAAGTGGGAATATGCCTGCAAGGCATTCTTTAAAACAGTGAACATATTCTCGATGTGATAGCAAAGAAGGAACCAGTAGAGAGTCAAAAAGAAAAGAAGCCTAGAAAAATGGTGTTTACAACAGCAGCATGAATATTGGTTTTGATAAGAGGAGCAGTGTTTGAAGGTTGCAGTGTTTGAAGGTAAAGATTATGAGAATTTGGAAGAGTTATAACTTTGTAGCTACCTAAAGGATCCAGGAATAATATGTAAGATGGAAACTTAATCTAATTTTTTGGACCTAAAAAGCTGTCTGCATCACCTGCCTGTCTGACAAGCCTGGGAGTCACATTATTCACAACAGTTCTAAATGAAGGAAGTAGTAAGGACTGACAAGGGAAGAGAGGAGTGTGTGACACTCTTTGGTCATACTGCACGTGAACTGATAGCTATCAGAAGATGCTGAGGTTGAGACATAAGCCAAGATGTTATGGATATATAAATGTATATCTCTGCATGGGGATAGTCATTAAACTTGTGCTTGTGGATGAGACTACTGAGATGCAGCAAAAAAAAGGAGGAGAAAAGAGTCAAAGTCAGACCTTCATGCAATCATCTATGAAGACAGGGGATCCTTGAAAGTACAGACTGACAGAGATTGGTAAGGGAACCCAGAAAGGACAAAGTTGCTGAAATCACTGAAGCTCAGAAAAGAAAATAATTCAAGGGAAGAGTATCGCTATTGTGTTAAGGGCAAGAGACGAGTGAGGACATTGATCTGAGCCTTAAGCAGATGTAGGTCAATACAGTAATACTGACTGTAGCTTCAGCTGAATGAAAAGGTGAACAGAAAGGCTTTGGAAGCTCATCTGAACTGAAAGGAGGATGGAATTGGGGCAGAATACTCCTGGCAGCAATTGCAGTTTGAATGGAAGGAGAGGGTAAAGGCTATATTTTTTAAAACTGGAAGAAAATAAAACATAATCTTTATTGTGAAAGGAAAGGTCAAGAAGATGAAGTGACGAGAAAAGCAGGGGGTTAATATGAATGGATAAGATTGCATCCTGATCTGGAAGAAGTCATTAATAGGGTCAGAGAAAGTCAGCGGTTTAGAAATCTTACTATGAAGATGTAGTTGAGGTAGAGGAAGAAGAGACTAGTCAAAATGAGGGAAAGAGGACCTCATAGTTTGTGTTTTCTCTTGGATTAAACTGGCAATTAAATCAGTGACACAGAAAACCAAGTAAAAATAGACCTGAAGAAAAGTTTAAGAATCAAGTTATAAAGAGAAGACATCTAGAGTACAGGAGTGGAAATCTGTTGAACTGGACAAGTAGAGTTGTTCCATTTGGAGACAGGAAAATTGAAAAGGAGAAAATATATCTGTAGGACAGAAAGTCAGACTTCACAGAACCTTCCACTGAAGATACCACGCACCAACAGCAGAGGAAGCAGATGATGAGTCTGGCCAAGGAGTTGTCCCAATGTAACAGTTCACATCTTCTGCAATACTTAGAAGAAAGATATCACATTTTCTTCCATTCTCTACAAAATACGTGAACTGTCATGGGTCTCAGTGTAGCTCCTTCATGAACACACAAGTAACTTCTGTGCTGGGGTGGTACTCACCATTTATGCCCATGTACACTTATTAAGGTTTTAATCTACTTAATGTAAATTTCTTTGATTATTTTTTTTTGTTTTGAGCACAAATTACTTCAATGAGAGTGCTGTGCAAGACCAAGTTAAATTCTCTTCAGAAATCTCAATATATGATGTCATCACATTATCAGTCAGCAAAGTTTGTAAACCCTAAAGAAGTTACATTTTTTAAAAAAACAAGATATATGTTCTACAAGTCATGGTCATTTTTGATTAGTAAAGGTAGTAACCTCTAAATATCGTTACAACAGACTCCTCTGACAGTCTATTTCCACTGTCGTGCCTGAGGACCATGGGATTTAAAGTACCTTCTGAAGATGGATAGATCAAACACTTGATCTCCTTTGGAGTGTGGGTCTGAAACTGCAGATACCTGTATGTGATACTCCTTCTGGCTCTGCTGGAATGTGAAGAGGTTAGTTTGCTAAGATGGGAGGGGTTGGGGGGTGGTGTCCTTCATTTTTTGCTAATTCTGTTCTTACCTCCTGCTAAAGGAACAGAATAGCACAGCAGGAGGGAACATTATGTGGAATGCCCCTGCCATCTTGCTGGGAAACTGGGTGCTGTCTAGACACTATGAAGGCAAACCCAATGCAAGTAGTTTGTATTTATATTAAAATAAGTTATTGTGTAGTTGTATAAGTGCATCCTCTTGTTTTTAACATCTTTTGCTAGTTTCAACTCCAGTTCAGCTTTAGTTTTCGTATTTCCTTCCTCTGTACTCAAGAAATATCTCTGTAATCTTCCTGGGTAGCCTTCCTTCTTTGTACTGTCTTCTTACGTTTGAGCTCAGTCAAGAGTTCTCCATTCCTCCAAGCTACCTTCTGTCATAATTGGTCCTCTATTCATTGGAATGGATATTTCTTGCTTTTTGAAGAAGTTCTACTAACAGACCAACCCTTTGCCCTCTAGAGTAGTCTGCTATAGGATTCTATCAAGTGGATCTGAAAATAACTCGAAACTTGCTCTTCTGAAGTCCAGGGTTGTGATCCTACTGTTTGTCTATCTTCTCTTAGAATTTTTAACTCCATGATCTAATGGTCATAGCAGCTAAGATGGCTCATCTTTACATCAATGACTTGCTAGTTACTAGAAGATCCAGGAGAATGCCTTCTCTAAACAGGTCCATTGTAGCCTGTGTCAAGAAATTGTCATTGACGTGTTCCAGAAATGTTCTGGGATGCTTCCCACAGTCCTATTATCATTCCAGCAGAATGGCTGAAGTGGCTGAGTACCTAGATGTCCAATCATGAGGCTTCTGGTTGTCTAACAAAAGCTTCATCTATTTCCTCTTCTTGATCAGGTTAGAAAACCTAGAGCTCTGATAGAACTAAATCTGGACAGGGATGTAAAGGGCAATGAGGAAAGTTTTTACAGGTATATCGATGAGAAAAGGATGGTGAGGGAAAATGTGGGCCCTCTCCAGAATGGAACAGGCGACCTGCTTACCCAGGATATGGAGACGGCTGAGGTACTCAATGATATTTTTGCCTCAGTCTTCACTGGCAAAAGCTCTAGCTGCAACACCCAAGTCACAGAGGGCAAAGGCAGGGACTGGGAGTATGAGGAACCACCCACTGTAGAAGAAAATCAGGTTTGAGAACACCTTGGAACCTGAAGGTGCACAAGTCCATGCGACCTGATGAGGTGCATCCATGAGTCCTGAGGGAACTGGCAGATGAAGTGGCCAAGCCATTCTCCATCATTTTAGAGAGGTCCTGGCAGTCTGGTGAAGTCCCCACTGACTGGAAAATGAGAAACTTAGCCCTCATTTTTAATAAGGGGAAAAAGGAAGACCCAGAGAACTACAGGCCAGTCACTCTCACCTCTGTGCCTGGCAAGATCATGGCGCAGATCCTCCTGGAGACTATATTCAGGCACATGGAGAATAAGGAGGTACTTGGTGACAGCCAACATGGCTTCACTAAGGACAAATCATGCCTCAAAAATCTGGTGGCCTTCTATGATGGAGTAACAGAAATGGTGGACAAAGGAAGGATGAGAGACATCATCTTCCTGGACTTGTGCAAAGCCTTCCACACTGTCCAGCATGACATCCCTGTCTCTAAATCGGAGAGACATGGATTTGACAGATGAAGCACTCAGTGGATAAGGAACTGGTCAGATGGTCACATTCAAAGAGATGTGGTCAACAGCTCAATGCCTGCGTGGAGGTCCGTGAGAAGTGGTGTTCCTCAGGGGTCAGTACTGGGACCAGCACTGTTCAACATCTTTGTTGGTGACGTGGACAGTGGGATAGAGTGAACCCTTAGCCCAGAGCAGTGCCACGAAGATGATAAGGGAGCTGGAGCGCCTCTCCTATGAAGACAGGCTGAGAGTTGAGCTTGTTCAGCCTGGAGAAGAGAAGGCCCTGGGGATACCTAATTACAATGCACCAACACTTAAAGGGGTCCTACAGGAAAGTGGGAGAGGGACTGTTCACCAGGGAGCGCAGTGATAGGACAAGGGGCAATGGCTTCAAGCTGAAAGAGGGCAGGTTTAGAATGGATGTTCGGAAGAAATTCTTTACTGTGAGGGCGGTGAGGCCCTGGCACAGGCTGCCCAGAGAGGCTGTGGCTGCCCCATCCCTGGAAGTGTTCAAAGCCAGGTTGGATGGGGCTTTGGGCAACCTGGTATAGTGGAGGGTGTCCTTGCAGGGGGGTTGGAACTAGATGACCTTTTTGATTGCTTCCAACCCAAAACATTCCATGATTCTATCAGGCAGTCTGTAGCACTGACTGATAAGACACAGTATATCCCCTGCATTGGTCTGTTCTCTGGTTCTTAGCCATAAGGTCTCAGCTTGCTCTTCACCAAGGGGAAGCTCCATGCACTCTAGTCATTCTTCTGCATAGAGTGCAACCCCTCCTCCTTTCATTCTCAGCCTGTCTTCCCTGAAAAGCCTGTATCTGTTTAGTGCAACACTCTCACCCTGTGAGCTATCCCACCATGTGTCTGTAATCCCAATGAGGTCACAGGTGCATGGACTGCTAACTCTTCTCCTTCACTCCCAGGCTGTGTGTGTTTGTGCACAGGCACTTGAGCTGGGCCTCCAGCCATGCTGCTTTCACAAGGGGAGTGTGATAGCCTCCCCACTCATGTCTCCCAGACGCTTCCTCAAATTGCTGACTGCTGGGAGAGTATTTGGAAAAGTATCATCATATGCTTGTTCCATTTTTGTACTGTTCTGCAGACATCTGCTTTTGATCACTGCCCTTGGTGTGTACCTGAAGAACTGCCACCAGTAGGAGGGATTACATCTGTTAAGTTCTGAAGTCAAGAGTAGGACATGAACCCAAGTCTCCACAAGAAAGGCAGAAAATATGCTGCAGAAAAACTTATAGCTTTGAGCTTAGTACGTCCACCCCCACTTGGCAACCATCCAAAACAGGATACTGGGCTACACAGACCCAGTACAACCATGCTCATATTCTTGGGTTGTTGCCCAGAGCAGAGATTCAAACTGAATTACTTCTTTTGTTCCTTTGCCTTTTAAGATAATACTTGATTTGGAGCTGCTGAAATTCTTTCTAGGTGTTTTTCATAATTGTTTTCTAACTCAGTCTTTTTGATCCTGAGTAGTCCTTCAATCTTTGCTTTCATGTTTATTGAGCTATCCCCCAGAAAATGGATTTTTTTCAGCAAAATTCAAGCCTCCTAATGTATTGTTGGTGAACGTATCTGTTACAGCAAACCAGGTATTTTTTTTCATAATGAGTGACTGACAATACCGACAGAAACTGGGGAAGAACCCTTTGCATTTGACAGAGCCTACGTTAATCCTTTTAACACGTGCTCACCTTGATTCTACCTTTAGGCTGAACCTCATATTGATATTAATTTTTTTTTGGCACATACAAGATTTAAATATATTCCAGAATGCTGTCAAATACTTACTGGAAATTGATGATGTTTATAACAACTTCTTTTTTTTGCAGCTCCATGCTCGATTTCATGACCACTTTTAGGCTGGAAAAATCTGGTTAACACATGACTTTCTGAATAAAGCCTTGATTGATCATCCTTTTGCATCCTCTCTTCCATTCCCTATTATATCGTAGGAGATTTGGTATTGCTCACAAAAGCATAATGCACGTCAGATGCTGCAAATGCATAGGTTGCTTTTTATAATATTTTGATTATGAAGCTATTTTCTTCTTGTTCTGCTGTAGTGGGTTGATTCTGGCTAGAACGCAGTTGCCCACCAAAGCTGCTTTACCACTGTCCATCCTCAGCTGCATAAGCAAGGGAAAATCTGATGAAAGGTTGACATAAGAAAGGGGAGAGGTCACTTGCCAATTATCATCATGGGCAAACCAGACTCAGCTTGAAAACGAATCTAATTTATTACCAATCAAATCAGAGTTGAGTAATAAGAAATAAAATCAAATCTTGAAACACCTCCCCCTACCCCCTCCCTTCTTCCCAGGTATAACTTCACTCCTAACTTCTCTACCTCCTCCCTGCCAGCAGCACAGGAGGACGGGTCAGTTCACCACACATTGTCTCTGATGCTCCTTCCTCCTCAAGGGAAGGACTCTTCACACTCTTCCCCTGCTCCAGCATGGGCTCCCTACCATGGGAGAGACTCTTCCGCAAACTTCTCCAACATGAATCTCCCCGGGCTGCAGTTCTTCACAAACTGCTCCAGCTTGGGGCCCTTCCATGGGTTGCAGTCCTTCAGGATCAGACTGCTCCAGTGTGGATCACCCACAGGGTCACAAGTCCTGCCAGCAAACCTCCTCCAGTGTGGCCTCATCTCTCCACAGCCCACAGGTCCTGTCATGAGCCTGTCCAGCATGAGCTTCCCACAAAGTCACAGCTTCCACCTTCTCTGTTGTGGGGTGCTCCACAGGCTACAGGCAGGTATGTGCTCCACTGTGGACCTCCATGGGCTGCAGGGTAATCTCTGTTCTGGTGCCTGGAGCATCTCCTCCCCCTCCTTCTTTCCTGATCTGGGTTTCTGCAGAGTTCTTCCTCTCACGTATTCTCATTCCTCTCTCTGGCTGCTATTGTTCTTGGTGGTTTTTTTCCCTTCTTAACTCTATTATGACAGAGGTGCTCCCACTGACGCTGTTGGGCTTGGCCTTGGCCAGGGCTGGGTCTGTCTTGGGGCCAGCTGGCATCAGCCCTATTGGACATCCGGGGAAGTTTTTAGCAACTTCTCACAGAAGCCACCCCTGTAGCCCCCTGCTACCAAAACCTTGCCACAGAAATCCAATGCATCTGCAAACCAGATACTGAGGCAAACCAAAAGTAAGTCTCAAAACCTCTCCAAACAGGTGTTGACTAAGAAATCAGGTGACAAAAGTGCTAAAAATACATCATAAAACATAGACTTGCAAATGTTTGCCAGGCCTAGTAAAAGATAACAGAAAAGATTGGATGTATTTTAAAATATAGTTTAAGAGATATAGACTCTGATTGTCAAAGTAATGTTTTTTGGAGCTGATCCAAATGTCTTCATTATTAATAGAAGATGTCCACAGGTCTATCTCATTAGATATTTCTCGTCCTTGTATTATTTTGGGCATAGAACCTGAACTGTAAACCCACCCAGTTCATCAGTTTTTGATCCTCCCCAAACTTCTGCTTAGAGCAACAAAACAAAAGGTGTTTTACTTCCTAAATTTTACACTTATGAATTTATTCTAAGCATAGGATTCCACAGAAAGGATGGTAGAAACACCTCATCTGATAATGAAGAAGCTGCCCTCAGCATCTTTTGCATAGCATGCCTAGGCTAGCCTTTCTAGCAGTTGTACCTCATAAGCAATGAGTGGAATGAAGAAGACTGCAAAAACGAGTACAGGAACATCAGAGTTATGTTGCCCTGCTTACAGCATGAGCTATAAACCATGAAATGCGTACAATGCACATGCTAGGTTCTCAGTTCTAACTAACTCTTCCACTCTATATGTTCACACTATCTGCTAAGGTAGACATAGCATCAGTAGTCCTCCTTTTACATGTACCACGCCATCTCCCACATTTTTAAATTGGCAGCTCCATGTATTCTGCTTCCTCCTCTATATGTCTGAGACAGAGAAAACATCTACTGCACCTGAAAAGAAGTTGTCTCATCTGCCGTGGATCATGGTCTTGGCAGTGTCTTAAAACACAAGTTTATGTTCGACAAGTGTAAGATCCTGCACTGGGGTCAGGACAATCCTCACTACCAACAGAGACTAGGGGATGATGTGATAGACAGAAGCCCTGCAGAAAAGGACTTTGGGGTACTGATGGACAGAAAGCTGGACATGAGCCAACAGTGGGCACTCGCAGCCCAGAAGGCCAGTCGCACCCTGGGTTGCATCAAAATAAGTGTGGCTAGCGGATCAAGAGAGGTGATTCTGCCCCTCTGCTCTGGTGAGACCCCACCTGCAGTACTGCACCCAGCTCTGGAGCCCTCAGCACAAGGAGGACATGGATCTCTTGGAGCAGGTCCTGAGGAGGGCCAAGGATGATCAGAGAGCTGGAGCAACAGTCCTACAAGGCAGGCTGAGAGAGTTGACCTTGTTCAGCCTGGAGAAGAGAAGGCTCCAGGGAGACCTTACATCTGCCTTCCAGTACCTGAAAGGGACCTATGGGACAGCTGGGGAAGGACACTTTGTAAAGTCATGGAGTGATAGAATGAGGGGCAATAGTTTTAAACTAAAGCAGGGGAGGTTTAGATTGGACGTTAGGAAGAAGGCCTTTAGTATGAGGGTGATAAGACACTGGTGGAAGCCCCATCCCTGGAGGCATTCAAAGTCAGGCTTGATGGGGCTCTGAGCAACCTGTTCTAGTAAAGATGTCCCTGCTTACTGCAGGGGGGGTTGGACTAGATGACTTTTAAAGGTCCCTTCCAACCTAACACATTCTATGATTGTGACTCTATGATTCAAGCTCTGTATTTAGAATAATTTTAAGATAGTTAAAAACATCTGTGTGCTACCTGAATGGAATAAATTCTGGGAAGGGGCAAAAAAGTCAAGGCATTAAAAGACAGAAAAATATTAAAGCAAAACAGTTTTTAATTGATAGCAGTAATTCCAGGTAACTGAAAATTCAGATGTTAACATGGTTTTACCATGTCAACATGGTGTTACCAAGAGGAAATCATGTTTGACTAATCTAATAGCCTTTTATGAGGATATAACCAGGTGGATAGATGATGGTAGGGCAGTGGGTGTGGTCTACCTTGACCTCAGTAAAGCATTTGACACTGTCTCCCACAGCATCCTTGTGGCTAAACTGAAGAAGTGTGGCCTGGATGGTAGTGAGGTGGATTGAGAGGTGGTTAAAGGGAAGAAGCCAGTGAGTTTTGACCAATGGGACAGAGTCCAGCTGGAGGCCTGTATCTAGTGAAGTCCCTCAGGGGTTGGCACTGGGACCTGTACTATTCAATATATTTATTGATGACCTGGATGAGGCAATAGAGTGTACAGTCAGCAAGTTTGATGACAGCACAAAACTGGGAGGGATGGCTGACACACCAGAGTGTTGTGCTGCCATTCAGCAAGACTTAGACAGGCTGGAGAGCTGGGTGGGGAGTTTAATGAGATTTAACGAAAGCAAGTGTAAGGTCTTGCATCTGGGGAAGAACAACCCCAGGTACCAGTATAGGTTGGGGACTGGCCTGCTGGAGAGCAGCGTAGGTGAGATAGACCTGGGGTCCTGGTGGGCAGCAGGATGACCATGAGCCAGTAATGTACGTTTATGGCTAAGAAGGCCAATGGCATCCTTGGGTATATTAGAAGTGGTGTGGTTAGTAGGTCAAGAGAGGTCCTTTTCCCCCTCTACTCTGCCCTGGTGAGACCACATCTGGAATACTGTGTCCAGTTCTGGGTCCCTCAATTCAAGAAGCACATAGAACTCCTCAAAAGAGGCCTGTGCAGCGCCACCAAGATGATTAAGGGAGTGGAACATCTTCCTTATGAGGAAAGGCTGAGGGAGCTGGGCCTGTTTAGCCTGAAGGGGACTGAGGGGTGACCTCATTAATGTTTATAAATATGTAAAAGGTGAGAGCCAGGAGGGCAGAGCCAGGCTCTTCTCAGTGATGGCCAGCGATAGGACAAGGGGCAATGGGTGCAAGCTGGAGCATAGGACGTTCAATGTGAACGTAAGTAGAAACTTTTTCACTGTGAGGGTGATGGAGCACTGGAGCAGGTTGCCCAGAGAGGTTGTGGAGTCTCCTTCTCTGGAGACATCCAAAACCTGCCTGGATGCTTTCCCGTGTGGTTTAGTCTAGGCGATCCTGCTCTGGCAGGGGGGTTGGACTGGATGATCTTTTGAGGCCCCTTCCACTTCTAATGTTCTGTGATTCTGTGATTCCATTCTGTTCTGTTACTTGTTTTTGGAAAATATACAAATCAACACAAATAATCTAAATAAAAGTCACACAGCCAATGGGTAAGTTGTGCACTAAGTAGATGAGGAATGCTTTGACCATTTTGCACCTCAATGTTATTTATTTGGATTTCAGTAAGACTTTGATACTGTGTCTCATGGTATCTTGCTGGACAAAATGTTCAGCATACAACTAGACAAAGCCATAATGTGTTGGGTGGGCAGTTGGCTGAAGGGTCGGGCCCAGAGAGTGGTAGAAAATGTGGTTACATCTGGCTGGCAGCCAGTCACTAGTGGGGTTTCCCGGGACCCCATTTTAGGCCCTGTTCTTTTTTAACATTTACATAAATGACCTGGACACAGGAACTAGAAGATGTCTTAACTAAGTTTGCAGATCACACCAAACTGAGAGGAGCTGTTGACTCCATTGAGGGTGGAGAAGCCTTGCACAGAGACCTGGACAGATTGGAGAGCTGGGCAACCACCAAGAGCATGAAGTTTAACAAGGGCAAGAGCCCGATTCTGCACCTGGGAAGGGACAGCCCTGGCTACACATACAGACTGGGGGTCAGACACTGGAGGCCAGCCACACTAAGAGGGATTTGGGGGTCTTGGTCAAGTGCAAGTTAAACATGAGCCAGCAGTGTGCCCAGGCAGCCAGGAGGGCCAAACGTATCCTGGGGTGCCTCAAGCCCGGCATTGCCAGCCGGTCCAGGGAGGGGATTGTCCCGCTCTGCACTGTGCTGGTGTGGCCTCACCTCAAGTCCTGAGCGCAGTTTTGGGTGCCACAGTACAAGACGGACACAAAACTATTGGAGAGTGTCCAGAGGAGGGCAACAAGGATGGGGAAGGGTCTAGAGGGGAAGTGGTAGAGGAGAGGCTGAAGAAAAGGAGGCAGAGGGGAGACCTCATTGTACTCTGTGCCTTCCTGATGAGGGGGAGCGAAGGGACAGGTGCCAATCTCCTCTCTTTGGTGACCAGCGATAGAACCCAAGGGACCAGCATGAAGCTGAGACAGGGGAGGTTTAGATTGGGTTGTAGGAAGAGGTTCTTTACTGAGAGGGTGGTCAGTCACTGGAACAGGCTCCCCAGGGAAGGGATCACAGCCCAGAGCTTGGTTGAGCTCAGAAAGCGTCTCAACACTGCACTCAGTCACATGCTCTGACTTGACTGGCCCTGTGTGGAGCCAGGAGTTGGACTCAATGATCCTTATGGGTCCCTTCCAACTCAGGACATTCTGTGATTCTATGATTCAATAGCAGACTGAGCCTATTCCATTCCTCTGCTGCAGATTGTATAACGAGAACAATGTCTGAGAGGAGGATTTCAGTTCTTTTCTCAGTTTCCAGCTTCTTGACAAATATAAATTGCATACTTTTTCTGTGACAGGGGGAATATTGTATAAGGAATTTTGACCTGATTATTTATCTACTATTTATTTAACTTATAATATTTTCACCTCTGAGAGTCAAACAGGTTGGTATTCCTCAGAGTCTTGGAAATGGATTTTTAATTAGATACCCAGAGAATGACTCCAGATGATGGATGTGAAGGTGATTTTAGTATTCTGTGTGACTCCTGGCCAATGATTTCTGTACTGTATTTTAAGCCAGGGCTTAAGCTCAGGTACAGCAAGTCCACTGAACACTCACTGCTGTGTCTAGTCTGGCATTGGCCGCAGGGGAGAAGACGAGGGATGGTGAGGTGTGTGTCACAGTAGTTTCCATGACTGCACTAAGGTGATATGGGAGCTTGCTTGAGGACTTCCTGTTTTCTTTCTGGGAGGCCAGCAGGACTCAAACAACTCTTAGGTATTGCTACCCAGCTAGCACTGGGGGAATTTATTCCACAGTGGAGAGAGATGGAGAATTCTAGACCTAAATGAAGCATTCCTTTATTCAGTTCTTCCTCTTCCTGGCAGCTGAGCAGCATTACTTACAAATATTACTAGGAGGATATTGAGAAGAAATATGGGGAGAGGGAGAACTGTATTTGGGTCTCAAGAGCTGTTTTTTCCCACCTTGCCTAGGGAGGCAGGACTCTCGAATCAGCAGACAATACTACCAGGAAGCTGGTATGGAGGAAAGAAAAGTTCCTTTAATTCCAATGACCCCTCACTTCCATCCATTCCCAAAGGATACATACTTGCCACACATAAGCCTGAAACAGCACCATATATAAGCCTGAACCTTTATGGGTTGGCAGGTCTCAGGGGGTAAGCTAGGGGACAGTCCAGCTTGAATTTATATTCTATAATGTGAATGTAAATTGGCTTAGGTTTGTGTTGCAGAACTGATCCAAAAGTAAAATGCATTGAAAATATGCTCAGTGAACTGATATCTAAACTAAAGGAATTTATATTCTATAATGTGAATGTAAATTGGCTTAGGTTTGTGTTGCAGAACTGATCCAAAAGTAAAATGCATTGAAAATATGCTCAGTGAACTGATATCTAAACTAAAGGAAGAGCCTTCTCTTAATCCTGTTGGGATAGGTCTGTACAAGTCTTGCTTGCAGTCTGAGCTAACCAGCTATGGGCTGGTTACTGCAGCTGTGTACTTGATCTAAAATGCTCTGCTGAACAGTAGGACACAGCAATCTGGGTCTAGCATGAGACTTACAGTGCTATATAATATCTCCAGTCTAATGGATAGGCATATGAGGCACGTACATCTGAAAAATACTATGTGGGTAAACTACTAGCCCAACAACCTTAAGGAGGTCATGAGCAATAACATGGACGAATTTGGACAGATTAGAACTCAGATAACACAAGCTCCAGAAACCAAGAGAGATGAAATCTAGGTTTACAATAACAAAGCCAAGGACTATCGTGTCTCTTAGGTCATGTAATGTCTGCACTGATGTTTTGAAGGAAAAACATATAGTATTAACATTTACAAACAATGATGTGGATGATTATATAAATAGAGGAAAAAACAAATAAATATTGAAATTAACCTTGAGGGTAGGAGCAAGGAAGAGGAAAGGAATCAGAAACATGTATTCCTTTGTGTGCTTACATGAGAGGATACTTTGCTGAAGAATAGACAGTAAATTAGTGAAGAGGCTGTGGTGCAAAGGACAGTCCCATGAGCAAGTTACTATAGAAGAAATAATGGTATGAACTTAGAGTGTTTCTGTTACTGCATGTTAATTGCCAGGGTGCACATTTGCATTATTCAATAAACATGAGGCAGTCTGTGCTATGGTGAAAGTGGTAAGTTACATTGCTTAGTGTTATGCAATATATAAATAAAATAATGATATATAAATCAGCCATTTTCACTGTCATAAAGTGAGTTATCACCCTTGCTTACCTTGTGGTAACTTATTTATGTGACATAATTCTGAGAAACATTGAAGTAAGCTACTGGAATTTGGGTTATACATATTGAGACGTTACTGAAATGGGAACCAAGTGTTTTTTCTTCTAAAATTTTGTCAAGTTCTAGTCCAATGTGTCAATCACCCTCAGAGCTTTGCATTCTGGACTTTGCATTGGTGGAAAGATGAAGACAAATGGAATCCTTAAGTGCTACTTAGTAATTTAATGTTTACTTTTTTTTTTTTTTTTTTACATTTTTACTGTCACCTGGAAAGACAAGGGTCACTTTATCATTACTGCCTGTCAGACTGTACACAGAGCAAAAAGAAAGACACATTTTTGTGGCTGGTCAAAATTGTGTCTGTGTAAAGGCAGAGTTGCCCTAATGATTTCAGTGGTATTATTTCCGTATCACACCAGCAAAAGTGAGATGAAATTTCGTGACAGCACATCTCTGTCCCACTACAAATGACCTAAAAAACCTTTTTTGATAAAACCTGCATGTAACAGTCTTAAAGAGATAACTGTCTTTACCACTGACTTTAGAGTGTCCTTTCTTTTAAGTCTAAGTTGTCTATTCCTCCACAAGCTAGCTGGAAATACTTCTTTTCCAGGGTAGCATATGGTCTGGCTTTGTGATAATAAACCTGATGGGGTAGCTCCTTACTGGTTAAAAGGTTTTCAGAATATTAATCCCGAGAGTCTGAACATAAGGGAGAGATATGGGAACTATAAACTGAATTTTCATTCACTTTTTGAAGCTGCTATCTTCTATCTGCTTGAGGGGGCCATGTTTTCAGAAAGCAGGAGGCATTGGCCATTTGAAAACTGAAACTGTTTCAAAGTGTTGCAGACACCATGATAAAGTTTACTGGTCACTGAAAAAACCAGAACCTCAAATACATTTAAACTAACCTGTCATCCTTGTCTTTAAAAGCTGAATTTTATGCTGCACATTTTACTTTGGTACCATGAAACTACAAACAAATAGTTTTCAAATAATAACACATTATGAAGCAGTCAGTTTATCTGGTTTTAGAGGTAGGAAGGACAGAAGAGATGATAAACAAGTAATTTTGTGGAACTTGACCTACTTAGTGTATCTTTCTATATAAGCATTATGAATATTTGTTCAAGGAGATTCCAGTGCTTTCTACCAACTCAAAGTTAATTTTTCCCCTCTGAATTGTGTGTCACATCCTGCATTCAAAATACCTTACAGAAAAGTCATGGTCAAATGTCTGCTCCCTGTATTCTGGCAAGGGAAAATAGTTGGGGGCGGACTACTCTGGGTTTGGGTTTTTTTGGGCTTGCAGTTTAGAACACATCACACACTTTGATCTGAAGTGTCCTTCATGTCTGATGGTGCTGCAACAAGCACAGGTAGCAGTTAGGGCTTGCTCCTGTTCAGATTAAATCAATGTTAAAACTCATTACATTTTCTAAGCATAGGATAAAACTTTTAGACAAGAGTGGTTTGAATTTGAGACGTGGTTTGAATAGGAACGGTGTAGGATAGCTTGGGTTGGTTTACATAACCTGAGTGTTCAATAATACACTGAAAATCATCTGTGGGCCGTGCTTTTAAGGGACTACATCCTGCTGATGAGAACACACATGCAGACATATCTGTATCTTGGGTTTTACCAAAGGAATTCAGGCACAGTCCCAGTACCTAATGGCTGTGAAATGAAAAAGTGATTCCAAGAATGACAGTGAAACAGGGACCCAAGGTATGACTGGCTATTGTGCTGCTTTGATTTGATTTTGGTCTGAAACATTTATCATCTTGTTTTGTTAGCCTTCAATTAAGAGGCCTAGCTCCGGAAGCCCTTGCTCAGTTTTTGCCCCATAGCCCTGAATGCAGAACTGTGCACCTTCTCTTGCAGGGCTGAATCTTCTGCTCCGTGCTTCCCAGGGGGTACAGGGACATGATCTCCTCCTTTCTACAAAAGCAGCTGTATTAGTGGGGTCTTGTCTGTCTATCAAAGGCCAACGTCTGCCATGAAAAAGCAGCCTTGGGATTTTTAATAACAATAATAATAGTAGTAGTAAATAATAACAATAACAATAACTTCTTTGCTATCAAATCCATAGGATCAGTGCTGCCATAAGAGAAAAGCTGACCCAGAGGAAAAGCAGAAACATTTCTTGTTACTCTGAGAGTAGTTCTGGCCTAGCTGAACTCTGCTTACTTCATGAGAGTGGATGAGGTCTCAGGCCTAAGTAGTGTGGCCACAGGCAAATAAAAGAAAACACAAATATAAATCTGGGAGATTTCTGTTTGCAACAGTAATACTTTAAGCAGAAGCACTAAGCTGCACTTATCCCATTTGAACTCTGCTTTTCCAGTCTCTCCTAATAAGAATCACTCATATGAGCTAAGTATTTCCCTCAGTAACCATCCTTGCATTATTAATAAACAGCTCAATTTTGCCTGCTAGAATAAGAGACCTCCTTTAATATGTAAGGTTAGAACCAAGTAACGGTCTTTCATGAATGCATATATAATCAGTCTTTTCCACTAATTGGCCTCAAAGTATGTCATCAATCTTACCACCAAATCCACACAGTTTGGAAGCTGTTCTCCTACTCAGATGCTGACATTCAGCTAAAGACCTGGATGGACAAGCAGCAGGGAAAGCTGAGGTAAATGAGTTGTATGTTACCCATGGTTCACAGCCGAAATAGCAAGAATTAAGAGACATAAAGCTATCTAATGGTCTTAGAAGGACAAATACACTACATGAAAAAGCACATCAGAAGCAACAATTGGTGATGGAGGCCCATGACTCTGGACCTAATCCTTCAGCTCCTAATCCATTTTGATTCAAACAGGTCTATACTGGAGCTAATCTCTGAAGCACATGTGTTTACCTGGAACAGTTCTGCTAATTGTTAGATTATCCAAAAATAGACACATGAGGCAAAGAATTAGGTATTTCTGATTCTAAGAGAAACAATTGGGTATTTGGGACTATAGTAAATTTACTCTTTTTTTGTATATAATATAGCTAGACAAATAGTCATTATCACTAAAGAGAAACTGTATATAGTCAATGATAGAAAGAACAGGTTGCAGAAATTGTCTGCTTAATTTGGACTGATTTATTTATGTCAGCTCTTAATCATTCTCAGCTTTGTTTTTCCATATGGAAGATGTGATTCTAAATGGAAGTATTGGAGCCAGGATTTTTTTTTCTACACAACAATTGGTTTTTATGACATCAAAGCTGATCTCAATTCTGAGGGACAGCACAACAGGAGCCATGAGACTATGGAGCTATGGTTACCCAGTTGTGTCAGAGAAATTTTCTTCTCATGAAATGAATTTTCCTCATTGCACAGAGCTAATGTCTCGTGCCAGGGAGAGATGATGCATTGGCACGCCTTTGGGACAGGGTTTTCTTTCAATAGCATAAATGTTTTGTTAAGGGCTTTAGCATATATTACCTGTCAATGTTTTCTATAGGTGATGTACTGATTCATTAGTACTTTCTCATTAACAAGAGAATGGTTGTCTAGGGCTTTAACACAAGACTCAGCAACATATAAAACCTACTTTGAGTACCACTTCCCCCTCCATGGCATCATTTGCTCCCTGGGCATCCTCTGATCCTACAAAAGTGAGAGGCTTTAGTTAGATCTTCTCTGACTGAGCTGAGTTGGGCTACCGAATAGGGACCATTTCACCTCCAGATCCTTCAGGAACCAGATCTTAACATCTTTGGCAGATAGATGGACCCTACAGGACAGTTCCAGGGATCCTGTTCCTTAGCCATGTTGATGCTTTTGGGCAGCTGAACTTCACTAATCAGCCTTGAAAAGCCACACTAGCAGCTGAAGTATACACGGCTGAAAACTCCAGGACAGACTGACATCTTCCCCTTCCAGCCATGAGGAGGACTATCTGTCTGCCTAACCACGTGTAAGCCCAGTCTGCAGTGGTGGGGGAGGCAGGGAAGGTGCCTGTGGGGCGAGTGGGAAGGGGTCCATGGGGCACAGCCCTGGAGAGGGTGGCCAAGGGCCACTTCCCTCTGGAAGCCTCTGGCGGCTGGGAGCACAGGTGCTTGGGCTTCACAAGCAGCAACATGTGAGGGCGCAGCCTGGAGAGCTTAGTTTTCAGCTGACTAACCTCTTTATTTGGCAAGAAAAAACATTTCCTTGCATTAAAAANAGAGTGAGAGAGAGAGCACGAGCAATTTTCTTCCTCAGCATCTACTCTGGAGCCTGAGAGAAGGCTCTAAAATCTGTATGCACATGTAATAGTCTGTTAGTATGAGAGTATTTTCTAGTGTGGTGGAAACAAGGAGCTTCGGGCTCTTGATCAGGCATTTAAGCAGTGGGGTTTCACCACATTTTTGCTACTTTTTTGGGGAAGTTGTATAGCAAGAGTGCCCATCCTACTCCTTTCTCCCTGCTCCTTCTAGCTCATCTTCTGTCTCTGGGGAACACTTAGATCAGCAGTCTCAGCAAACATCCCGCTGTCTTTGCCTATCCAGGAAGATCAGTGACAGCTTTTGTTTAAAACTTCAGGATTTAAGATCTTTGAACAAATGGGAGGCATTTTGTAATTTATGTCCTACCAAATCCTCAATCCTTCAAGTCTTTTCACCTAGTGTGAGAAGGATTTGACTGGTTTTCCGCCCTCTCTTAACTAAATGCATAGAACAAATTTAACATTACTTCTCAGACAGTTAAATTGGATTTGTCCAGATGGACACTGTTACAGGCCTCCTTTATAGGTGGGATTAATTTTATTAAAATATAATCCTTCCCTGCTTACATTATCCCCTTCAGACATTCTCTTTTAATCTTTTGCAAAGTAGCATTAAAACAGTTTCTGGCACTCATTAAGAAGTATATTAAAAGTCAGACACACCTTTTTAGGGTACAACTGCTTAGAAAAAGCAAACCTAGGATTTCATTTTCTTGGAGCCAATCAGATACGAAGCAGCAAGATGCTGTTGCATCAGTCACATCAACATGACAAACACACGGTGATGAAACAATCCCATGACCACTCAACTGCTATCCTTCTGGGGCAGAGGTGCAGTTTATTTTCTGCTCTCCAGTTCTAGAAATCAACATGTGTTGCTCGGTGGAACTTGCTTTGAAGGAAGGTCTACAGAGGCTTCTGTGATTTTCCGTTTCACCCCCATGCAGCACAAGGCCTATATACCACTTAAATCCCCATCAAAATAGGGCTTAGGTAATACCCTTGGCAGAAAGGCGAGTTCCACCCACATTCCTCTGTGCTCATCTGGGCTGGGGAACCAGCACTGGAAAGCTGCACGCGTGTGGCTTTTTTTGCTTCTTTTTACTACTTGGAACTAAATCCTCCTTGTGCACCTACCTCAGCTTCGCTCCTGGCCGCGCTGGCTGAAAAGCCAAAAACTACCCCAGTGAAAGCGGTTCATGCTAAAGATTCAGAAATCTGTGCCATTCCTTATTCTTGTACTGGGAATAAGCAGAGAGACGCTTCTCAATTACATTATTTGCCTCAAAAGAGATTCTCAAATTTCCAAAACACTGTCAGTCGGTTACGAAACGTCCGCGTGTTGCAAAAATGTAAGTAAATTTGACCACTCTCCTGACTTCTGGCAAAGCCCTACAGTACACGTACTTTACTATTAATGGTAGCATGTTAAAGTACACCTATAACTGAGCAATAAAGGAGAATTAAATATATATAGTACAATAAAAGGCAAAGGTCTGCTGAAAAGCCAAATAGAGAAGAACGCAAGCAAAGCAGTTATCTCGGACTTATTTGAAATTTTAACTAAACCACAAAACCTTCATGATAAAATGATACATTTCAACATTTAATAAGCCCTGAAGAAAATAAGATCCTTTATCTGTTTTTATAAAAATCATATTGCCTAATGTTGTAGTACCTCTAGTAGAGATAAACCTCAAATTATTTGTGGGAAAGAGAAGTACATTTTTGGTGTATGTTGTTTCATAGCTATAAAATGAAACCACCAATCCCTAGCTACAAAAGGTAGCCACATGCAACTAAGATATCTGAGGAAGAGACAGAGAAACAGACGCTGGAAAGACAAAATGTCAAAAAAAAAGAGAAGGTGCAGCCGCAGCATCTGAACACATAGATAGAACGGTTCATGGCATGGATGCTCTTTTTTTATCTCCTGTCAGTGATAAAGGCAGGTTTTCAAAACTCCTGTAACGTGGCATTATCAAAGCAATTAAACAATAGCAAGTTCTCACTCAGTTGTGATAAAATTGCTTTATGCTTTGTAGTGGTTGCTTAAGAGATCAGTTCTGAAACTGGAAAGCTCTTCAATTAGTTCACTTTCTTGAATCTGTCCTTCTGAAGGGAAGGAATTCCTAAGGGTCTCCTAAATTATCCTATCAACCAGTGTTTGCTTACCTAATTTTTCAGCTATCCTGTGTGAACTCAGACTCAGGCTTCAACATGTAATAAGCAATGTGTTAGCAGTTTTGGTCTTGGACGGGTCCATGCTAACGCTGAAATAAATCTTTGCTCCATCTCCTCCAATAGAAAGTATCACACCTGTAAAACAAAAGTGGATTCTCTATGACAATTTTAACCACTCTTCTTGGTTGAAGCATAACCCTACTCCTTGTATTTACTATCAGCTGTGGATCTGAAGAAATCAGCCACCTGCTCGTCATTCTTCACCAAGGAGATCATCCAGGCGGAAACTACATCTGCCCAGTGGCAGCCATGTAGCTTTTCAGCCCCATTCAAATGAGGACGCCACCGAGATCTGGTAGGTACGTTATAGGATATTATCTTGGCAGGATGGAATTTAAACTTGTTAGTATGCCTGGCTCCTGGCATCTCTAGCCACCGGGAGCTTGGATTGCCACAGGTACACTCTTATCAGAATCTCAGCTAATTAATTTTAAAATCACCCTTAGAATTTCCCAAATCTTTTGCTTTATCACTCCATGTTCTAGAAATAATAGCAAATGTGTAATGCAGCAGAAAGGATATTCTAGCTGCCTTTAGAATGTCCTCTCTGCTGGTTGGGTTATACCGTTACACTGAATTCCATGTGTGCTGTTCTCATTAAGCCACTTTGGCACTGTATGAGTGCACCAGGGTATCTTTGTATGGCACTGTAAGTCACAGCTCCAAGCCACGGAAGAGCAAGCGTTCCCAGCTCAGATAGTATGACACAGCTCTTACAGGTAGGCTCTCTGAAACTTTGCAGTAGAGTTTGAAAAGTCATGAGTTTTATTCGTCTACCCCCATTTCTTCCTTGGATGGTACTACACCTGTGCAAGCAGAAACAGAATGGGGCAGGGCAGAGCCACTGATGTCAGAATTCTGGCACAAATTTTAAGTTGGTTTTCTTTTGTATATTCATGTGCTGTCTTGTTTTTGATGAATCAAGAATGCTAAACAAATTTCTTACAATGCATGCTAGTCTGCATCATCAAGGGGTCCAAAGAGGTTGCCTTTTTGTTCCAGCAAATGCTACTTAGAAAAATTTGTTTCATGCAAAGAGCAAAAATGCACTTTACCTTATTGTCTACCAGCTTGCTTTGTGTCATCTGCTCATATTAGGAAATTGCCATCCTTATATGCAAAATACTCTTCATTTTTTCCAATTGCGAGATATATGTGTACATATATAAATATATATATGTGAGTATTTTCCTACAAAATATACATATATATAAATAATCTGATAATCTAAAATAAAATTCTGCCTTCTGCTACTTTACACTCCCACTGCAAAACCACTACCTCCCATAAACCCCCCATCAGTACTTTCCATTTGTCCTACACAGCTCCCTACACACAGCACTTTGATGAGTACTAACCCACCAGCTTGGCAAGGAGATGAACACACTGCGGTGAGCTCTAAGCTGCGCGCATGCAGACTGTCAAAAATGATTGACTTTGGACAAGTTCTAAAGTTACTGGAGGGAGAAGGGGAGGAAGAAAATAAACATTGATAGATGGTGTAATTGCATGTGGTTGGAAAGCCTTAGAAAACAGCGCTAACAACAAGGCTGGGGAGTGATCTATTCACCAAAAGCTGCAGGAAAGAGGTACCAGAAGCTACTTAAAATAATAACAGCCAGTAGCCAGAAACATCAAGGCAAATGATAAGACGTTAAACATTATCATAAGTGGAGAACTTTTACTGGTGGTTAATCTGCTGGTGTTTAACTCTTAGCTATTAAGAGGATAAGGGATGAACAGATAAGGCTTCTGAAATAAAAACTGCATTTCCACATCTCTTCTGGTGAGGACATGGGTGATATTTCTAGACTGCTGTTATGTTTTTAAAAGTAGTCAAGTAATGGTATTAAAGGTAGTGATTTCTAGCAACACTGTTGATCAGAATAATTAAAAGAAGTTTAGAAAAAAGGTAGTCCCCAGAAGCAGTGTTATATGCACACTGCAATTTGAAGGAAATTAGAGAAAAAAGCAAATTAAATCATTAGATTTAATTACTAAATCTTATAAAAAAAGTTAAACAAAAAAGAACTCTAAAAATAAATTAGCTTATAAAACTGGTTTTTTCCTGTTTTCAATGACTGCCTCAACCAGCTTTAGCTATTGTTATTACTGGTACTAAGTTTACTGACTGACATGAAAACACATAAACCTCTAAACAGCTTTGTTTATGACTGGCCTGGTACTGAATGTTCACTAGTTGACACACCCCCCCTCACCAAAGAAAAGCACATTAGTATTACCAGAATTACTAAATTCAATTACTATTGCATTGTGACACAACTTGGGAGATCTCTTTGTCAGACAATGTAATTAAGAGATTATTTCACTGCCATCACATTAAGATGTAGTTGAAGTGTCTTTCATGTTACAGTTTTTTGCTTGGATTCCTTATGAAATATAAAGAAATAGGCTCCTGTCTTGAAGTTCTTAGATGCCTTCCTATCCCTTGGTGCCTTTTCAGAGCATTTTAAATAATCACCAATAGCCAATGATTACCTGTACAATCTTTAAACTATTATAGTGAAATATGAAAGGCTGTAAAAATAGGAATAGCCATGGAATTTGAAAAATAAAACCAGGGCTGAAAAAAGGACAATAAACAAAACCAGAGATATTGCTACTAAAATAATGCCTGTCTCCTGGAATTAACAAACAAAATGAGCTATAATAATTTGTTTCCTTAACACTGTGTCTCCTCTACAGCCCATTTCTTGTTTAAAGATTAGAGAGTACCTCTTTTGCAGTTCATTATCTTTTCATTTTCAAGGGGGACAAATTTAGTCAAGGTACTTTGTCCTTCCAGTGTACATGCTTGAAAATTCTCAATATCTGAGCACATTAGGAAGCTTCACTGCTTAGATCAAGTCAGTTTAAAACCACTATAATTGAGTGCAAAATACTGCAGGGACACTTTATTTCAGTCAGGTATATGCCAGTTCCAAGTGGTTTAAAATAAACTGAAACAACAGGAGATTAAACTAGTATTTACACAAATGCTGCATTACCTTAATTTAAATTGGAGTCAGTTTCTTGGCACATTTTCCCTAAAACATCGCTTCTTTTTGTCAGGGTGAGCCTGTCTATACTAAGTAATAGAGCTATGTAATGAATTCTCAACCTTCAACTGGAGTTTACCAATTTTTCAGTTGAAATATGGTAACTGGAGTGAATCCCCTACTGAAAACATGAAATAAAAAAAAAAATTGAACGAAAACTCATCTTTAACAGGGACATTGCTCCCACCTGAAAACTTTCATCTAGTCCTACTTTGTAAGAGAAAGGGAACATAAAGACACTGATTTTCCATTTAAAGCCTTTGATACGTCACGGCCAATTACTACTAATAAGCTATTCCATAAGCAGAGGAACCAGCGAAGCCTACTCATGCAGTTGTATCACAGAATCACAGAACGTTAGGAGTCAGAAGGGGCCTCAAAAGATCATCCAGTCCAACCCCCCTGCCAGAGCAAGATCGCCTAGACTAAACCACACGGGAAAGCATCCAGGCAGGTTTTGGATGTCTCCAGAGAAGGAGACTCCACAACCTCTCTGGGCAGCCTGCTCCAGTGCTCCATCACCCTCACAGTGAAAAAGTTTCTCCTTATATTCACATGAAGCTTCCTATGCTCCAGCTTGCACCCCTTACCCCTTGTACTGTCGCTGGCCATCACTGAGAAGAGCCTGGCTCCATCCTCTGGACTCTCACATCTTATGTACCCTTTATGAAACAAGGACAAAAACCCTAGCTCCCTTATGCAACCCTCCTGAGATCTCCCCTTGCATCTCATAGTATCCATAGTTTTCTCCTATATCCCTCTACAGGATGAGAAGCAACAGCATACGCGGTGGCTGAGCTGTAGCTCCATATGTATAGACAGGTTAGATCTGATGTACACAAGAGTTGTGGAGTCAGAAGGACAAGCAGAACAGGTAACTGTTGGGATTGCACTGTAGCATTTCCCTAAAGGGGCAATGAGGAGAGAATGGGAGTGCCAATTTGGCGTGCTCTCTGCTTATTTGACAGTTTTCAGGAAATTTCAGTAACTTAATAACTAAAAATGCTCTTAGTCTCAGTCTAATTTAGTTTAAAGTTGCTGATTGAGTAAAAAAGTGTGCAATGAAAGCCATCTCAGCCATATAAGCTTTACTTCCCTAGGCAAAGGAGCACTTCACACCAGTTTCACATATATGTTTAGGCATTTCAAATACTTCACTGTATTTGGATATCTTAAAGTTTTTGCAGGTAGGCATAATGAGGAACGGACACTTTGTGCTTCTTGCCAAACACTGCTTGCTTAGCTAATGGCAGGCCTGTGAGGAGAAAACACCTCTAGTCTTGTGCCCCAACCAATGGATAATGCTCTTCTTTGACATTCACTTCCATGGAGAAATCAATGAGCTCACCTTCTCTGGGGAGATGGAAAGACTGGTCATAGTGGCTTCCTTAACATGATGAATGGGTTTCCAATTTCCAGTCGTCTTAGCTGCAGCAATGATGGAAGCACTGACCTGACGATAAACTGACACCAACACGCTCAGCTGCAGAACGAGGCCTTTCGGGGACACCAAACTTTGCATCAATATTTGAATTTCTCAGAAGCTGAAAACCTGCTTTTATCAGAAATTTTGAAACATGCCTGTTCTTGGTTTGGAAATATTTGAAATGGACTTAATTCAAAATTTGCAGTTTTCTGAGCATTTTAATTAAAAACCATGGACAGACTTATCAGGAGCTTTCAAGTCTCGTAAACGCTAATGAACTATTATATTTCCAAAATGATTGGGGAATAAAATTAAAAATGTCTTTGTGAGAAATTGATTTATTTTGCCAGTATTGATAAGAGGAGCTTGAAAAGGCAATTTTTGACAAATCTTTTCATTAGAGGTTCTAATGAGCATCTTGATGTAACAGGAGCCCCACGAGGCCCTTCCAACTGTTGTCATTCATTCTGTCAGAATCGTCATGCTAATAATGCTCATCATCTTTGCTGCTTCCAATACCATTGATTAGGGAGGAGGTTTTGCAGACCTGGCTGTGAGACCTGACCAGGATGAACAGCTATACTTTAAGACGGCTGTGATCATTTCTGGCAGACATGCAACTACTCCTTTTGCTCATGACCTTTCACCGTTCCTATTCAAGAGCACTTCAGGAGGACTTCTGGGAAAGAATGTGCGATGCCCTGAGCTACAATGCCAGAACTATACTTCAAGTACCCAGCTCTACGCCTCAAGACTGGCTTGTTCCCAGCTGTTCTACGGTCTGTAGGAAATTGGAAACCTGCTGAATGAAAGGCAGATGGTGTGATGGACAACCTCTGATCCCTATCGGCAAGTTACACAATGTAGACTGGTAGACCTTTTCAGTACTCAATAAAATGAATTGTGCTTTCACTGTCAACAAATTAATTCTTGGGTTTAGTGCTTGCAGACCATTGGAGCTGAAGATGGTTTGCTGGTCCTATCTAAAATACTGGAAAATAGTCATTGTCTCGGTCCGATTTCACACCCGTTTCCTTCATTTTTTAAATGAGAACAATATCAGTTCAAGGAAAAAAGGCTCTAATAAGTGCAGTGAAGAATATACAGGGACTTTTTTTCATAGTCTGACATGAGATTAGGGATATATACAAAGGAAAAATGAAATTAGCTTTAAAAATAAAACAAAAAAAGTCTGAAAGTAACAACACAGAAGCTTATTAATCACTAAACTAAATAAAACCAAATCGTTTCTGAAATAAAACAAACCCAGAACCACTGTCCATGAAATGACTGGAACTGTCAGCTAAGACACTAGTTATTCTAGACAATATTCCAGATGTATTCCTATAAAGTAGTTTATCTTCTACTCCAAATATTAACCTTGGTGAAGCAAGGAAGCATCAAATCTGCTGACATATTCATCGTCTGGAAAAGTACAGTTAGTTGCATCTTTTTAGAAATCTCTCTAGATTAGCCCAAGATTTTGGTTTTATTACCTGAAAAAAAGCTCTTTATATTTCCTCTGTGAGAATTTCTAGAAGCTCGATCATCCCAGTTTGCACATTTTGAGAATAAAGAAAGCGTTGGGTGATATGACCTCATACTCAATGATACACTTGAGTAGACTGAGGTGTTTTTAATAGGGGGGGTTGGAGGAAATACATTTCAGCTCTTCCACCAAAACTGCCTAATGAAACGCCTGTTGCCTCATCTTCAAGTACTAGCGTCAAAGTTGCGAGCAACCTAGATGTTCGATACACCACAAGTGGGGTGCCTTTGTACAGACACATGCTTCCAGGGAGACGAGGTTATAGCTAACAGGTTTGGCTTGTGCCGGAACAGGATGTACAGGCTGCTCTGTGGACACAAAGGCATACTGTATTTCTCAGTAGCATGGAGAGCTTACGTCATTTTTCATAGTTGCTGTGATGGCATTTTCAGGGGCTGTGACTGCAGTTGTTTACGTGATTCCTTTGCCAGGTACAGTGCAGCAGGCAGGAACTGGGAGATGGATAGGATGGCTCACTTTCAGACTTTTACTCAAGGTCCAGTGCTGGGTGTCTCTGGTTTCTGGATGGGGTGTGCCTTCAACTGCTGTTTCTCTGGTTGCCAGGAGGGACAGAGAAGATAAATGGCAGAACATTCCAAGCCCTCATTCAAGCTGCGGTTGCTAGGTGATTTTGGTTCCCAAATTGGGTGTCTCCTCTGTTTCTGTGGCTCCCAGAGGGACAATGAAGGTGGAGGACATGGCAAAGTGCTTTTTAGCTCTCACTCAGCCTCCAGCGTGTTCCCTGTTCTGGTATAGGATTCCCCAATATCTGAGGAAAAGGAGAGAAGTGCCTAATGTGTCAAACTTCTGTGTATTGAAGAAGATATGAGGATGACATTTTTTTTTTCCATATGCAGAGACATATCATCAGTATCCAAGACTTGGTCCCAAAATACTGCTATTTAGATAAAGGGTTTAAGTGCCTGTTGTCACTGCCTTTCCTGGACTAAATAAGAAAGGAATTATCTTAGAAAGGAGTGGTTTAGCGGTGAAGAACATTCAGTTCTCCTACAACCAGCTGAGAAGGGAGGAAGACAGGTTGGGGCATGAGGAGAAAATCCTACTGAGAGACAGCAGTGTGAGCAGCAAGCCTAAGGAGACAAGGAGGGAAGATAGATCTGTTGCTGTGGGAAGAGGTCACCACGGTAACTGCTTCCCCAACTCCTGAGCTTCTCAGCAACAGCAGAAAACTCAGCTTTCCAAAGGCGCCTGACTGTAGGTGAAGCAGGTCATGGAGCCATGGCTGCAGTCTTTGGCAAAAGACTATTTTAATTGTGCCTAAAGCCTGCTGCAGGGAAAACAAAGAAGCAACACCTTCAGTTTCTTCATGTTCCTTTTTTCCTATTCCTGGTATATGACTCCCAAGGGCACTAGGAAACTGCAGAGCATGCCTGCGAAGCTACCTTGCATTGTAGACCTTCAAAGCAATCAGTAGAGAACAGCTAATGACTAAGAATTAGACTACTGTCTGTTACAAGGAGAGAAGTATTTCTCTGTGTGTTTGTTTGTATGTAGACATACACATGCACACACTGTGGAGCTAATACCAGTTTGTTTCTTGCAGTTTCATTCTTTCTCTCTTTTATAGTCATAAGAAATTGTCACATCTAATTGCCAGTTTTAAATAAAGATATACCCCTGGAATGAAGTCTGGCGTATTCTGCTTTAATTCTCAGGCTTTTGGGATAGTATCAGGAGACCTGACTTTTCTTCAGCCATAGCCACAGCCTAAGCATCCCCTGCTACCTTGCACTGCATCTTCACTTGTGTTGATACCATTTTTGGTGGGGCTACATGATGTCATCCAGCAAAAACCCCCAAACAACCAAAACAAAAAAGAATGCTATTTTTATCTGGAATAAATGTCAAATCTAGATCACCCTGCAGCTACAGAAACAGTCATAGTGGCATAACTGAGAAGTCAACTGGCTGCTCAAGACGGCTCCAGCGGCCCAACGAAACACGATGTGCAGTCAACCGTAGCCTTTGCTGTAATGAAGTGGGTAAGGGTACTCACATTGCTTAACTTTGGCAGCTTAGTTTACAAGCATTTGTAAATCAGTGAATGTCCCAGAAGACGAATAATGAGTGGCCAGGAAGGGGATTTCCCTGTTTTGGCAGCAACTGCTCTAATCAAAGATGTACTGTGAAACTCGCCCTTCAATGTTAGAGCGTGGGTAAGGGGAATTTTTCTGTCAGGGCAGGGATTATCTTTTTAATGTGTTTGTAAAATACCTGAGACAGGAAGGGTGGGGTCTTCCTCTGATAGAAACGGCAAGAAGAATAGAGCACCTCAGGAGATCTCGCACTCAGCAAGAGGAGCTTAATCTCATTAAAGGGACATGAGGATGATACACTCTATAAGCTGATTAACATTTACGCAGAGAACACTACTACTTCTGAGAGATTTTGGGAAAGGATGCCTATTTATAGTGTGAGGAAGCTGAAAAAAATTCCAAATAGTTTCTATTAAAAAAAAACTACACTAAACCCCAACAGTAATAGTAGTTTACACTACTGCAAAAGTGTTCTCCAGCAATTTGAAATAGAGGTCCCTGTTTGCCTTTGCATGCTGAATTTTCTTTCTATGCATTTCTCATACATGGAGTGATTTAACACAGTAGAAAACAAAAAGATAAATGGTCAAATGACTTCAGACATACTTAATTGAAAATTAATTTAATGCTTCTGAAAAGCACTGGATTAGCAACATCGGAAATTGAATTATTCATCCACAGAACAAGAACTTTCTGTGCAGTACCGATGACATCTTTTCATCTGATCCCATGAACAGGCCTCCACAAGGAACAACAGAAAATGTTCAGATGAGAAATAGAGTTTTTTGCTTCTCTGATACAATAGCAGCTGGCACTTTTTTTGTTTATTTGTAACTGAAGGGAAGGCGGTGGTGCTGGTAATGTCTATTTACTAGGATTTGAATTGAAATGACTAACATTTCGTATTGAGTTATAGAACATTATTAAATCAACTAAACTTCCTAAGGGCTCCCTTTACTGAGGTATGGTGGCTTTCAACTGGTGACCTATAAAACAAAGGACCTAGTTCCCATTACCAGTTCTCTTAGCAGTTTACAGACTATTTTTTTGCTAAAATGTTGCATTTGTGTCTGATATATAAAAGCGTCCAGAGTTGGGATACCCCTGTGATTTTAGAGATTAAATCAGCTATTTTCTCACACAAATGCATGATCACATAATGAATCTGGCTTAGTTTTTGAAGGTGTCTTCAAAGACTTTTTAAAGGACAGTGCCAGCTCTTCTTAGGCTAGTTGTGCACTTCAGAAAAGAGGGGAGTTAGGGCATGGTCAGACAAGCTGTGGCAAATCTAGCTTTTGCTTTTGCAGTTTAAGATGTTACATCTCCAGCTCTCTGTCTAGCCTCTCTCCTCGAAGCTGCCAACTCAACACCAGGTGTGGTAGGTCATTGGCCCAAACATTTGATCCATTCCCTTTTGCTGACTTTGTTATGTGAGCACTAACCTCCAGGAGAGGCCTGGCACCTTTCAGCCAAAACTATAATTTCTCTTGTGAACATGTAGAAATGTGAGGCTTGGCCACTCTAAACAGCAGGGCATCCAGAGAAAATCAGTTAGGACACGACAGGAGCCAGGGAAACCTTTGTCAGCATGAGCAAAGGTTATGTCTCCATTGGCTTCTGTATGCCCACCCCTTTTGCCATAAAAGACCTCTGCCTATAGACTGCCAAGGTCCTTGTTGCTGTCACCCACATCCCTTCTAACCCCAGGTGGTGTATGGAATTCACGTCTGACAGTGTCCTATTTTGAGAAAACCCAAAGGCCAGAGCTAATACCACCTCAGGAAAAAAATCCAACCAAGATGGGTGTCTAAAAAACCCCAAACTGTGGGCATATAAATAGAGACCTTAGAGACAAACTCGGAGCCGATTTCCTAATTTATGGGCAGAGATAATTCACACAGAAATGACTGGGCTTTTGTTTATAACAAATCTGAAGCATAACACATGATCTAGACCAGGTGGACACGTAAAATAGTCTGTCAGGAGCAAGAACTGTCACTCAGCCTACCGAAGTACACTAACAAGTTAGATAGGTAATTAAATTGTTTACCTTAATCAGGAAAAGGCTTGTGAGGCTTTGAGAATCTCCTTCTATTTTGTAGTCAAGATATAAAATGTTCTCTAATGGAAGTGAAGTTTATGAGGGGAGAAATATTTCCTCTGTGTAAGGATATTTGTGAGAGGAATTTCAATCAAGGGCACTTTAACAACAGGATCTCTAAGCCTCCCTTTCTGTTGTGCTTTACCATGTGTGAAGGTACTTTTAAATAAAAATAACTGAAAATATTAATAGGTATATATGAACAATTTGCTGAAATATGTAAGTGTAACCTCAAACATGCTTAATGCTCATGCTTCAAGCTTGCCTGCTCACAAATGTTCCATAGAGTCAAATTAACTACTGTGGTTTGCTGTCAATGGCTGGCAGCAGGCATATTGCTCAGTAGATTCAAATATGACATTTCAAATTGTTATTTAATCCATAAGGAAAGGAGTGATTGTCACATCTTGATATATTTAGTATTGGGAGATTGATAAAGGTTCACTCTGCAGCTCTTAGAAATAATAGAATGTTACTGAATCAAGTGAGGCTCATGCAGGGTGTGCTATTGCCGCTGCAAATTAGAGTTACAACCCATATGGTGACAGGTCCGTGGTGGAATTGTCTTTCTAATCTCAGGTTGCCTTTACTAAGCTGCTTGCCTGGAAAGGTATGCATATCATGAAAGATTTCTGTTCCTTGCACTTAATGTATGGGTAAATTATGAGGTTCTAGGATCCATAAAAGTGTAAAATATATGTTAGATTGTAGCTTTATTAGATTGGTCAACACATTTGAATAATGATTTATAAAATGGTATTACTTTTTTTCCTTTTCCAATGCTGACATTTTAGTGATTTTTTTTTAATTCCAATTTTAAAAAATGGAAAATTAATGATGTGACACTTTCCCCCCCTTCTTTTTCTAAGAAAATATATTCTGTGTTATTACATAGACTTTCTGTCTCAGTCTGTGCAAGTGCTTACTGTCCTATAATAACCTGGATCGTGCCGGCCAATTTCAATTGAATTCTGCAAGGGATGGCTATTTGGCAGATATTAAGTTCCTACAAAGTTTATTAAATTATTTGACCAAGTAGAAAAGACAGATCCTTGTGACAGACACCCTTATAAATTCCTCAACTGAAGGAAAGGTGCAATGTGAGCCCAAATCTTGGTTGACTAGACAGAATACACATGCAAGATCAATCCTGAGATGCAAATCCAAAGAAAACCTCATTTGTATCTGCTCTTCACAGAGCTACATTTTGGTCGATCAGCCTTTGTTCTCCCTCATCCCACTAAATATCTCCCTCTTTCACGGTACCTCAAAAACAAATAGTCCTGTAATCTATCTAATGTTTCACTGCTCTGGAAAGGGACAGCCCTACTCCTTGCTCCTCCCTTCCCATGCCCCTGCTTTTGGCCATCCTGTTATTTTGCCTCCTCTGTGCTGGGCTGGTTCACCTGACTAGCATTGGAGAAAAATAATTTGCTTCTCTGGTGTATTTTATGGGTTAGTGAGTGGAATTAGTTCTGTGCACTTCTTACGAGTGCTGGCGCTTGCACAAGGGAGCGGCAGGCATGTGTTATCAGCAGCGGGGTAGCAGCAGTGAGATGTAAGATTGACTCTACCAAAGATTATCCAAAAATGAGTTTTGTAAGATTTAATTTCTGTTAATTGATACTGTATCATTAGTTAATTTGACTTAGCTGTCCTAGGAATTTCTGTCTCAATATGAGACCTAAAAAAGACCAGTAAAATAGCAAGCCACAGATACGGTGTAGAAAACAGAGGTTTTGTCTATATGAAAAAATATTGGAAAATCAGGAAGAGAAAAAATCTCACCATTATCACTTGCTACTGGCTTTGACAGAGAGGGCGATCTGGTGCAGTTAGCTACACCAGAGAGGCAGCCAGTATCGCCTCTCCTACCTGTCCACATCACTCACTTGCTAGAAATCATTGCTCCCAAAGATGCATTCACCAACCCCATGGGCAGTCAGTGTTCTAACACATGCCAAACTTCAGCCTTCATTAAGGCAAGTGAACTGGCACGACCCCACATCCTGCCTTGCCGATCCCGTGAGCCGGGGTGACGGCAGGAATGCTGCTGTCCTCCCGGTCGGAGCGGGAAGGCGGTGCAGCTGCCATTTGTTACTCAGGATCACGACTCCGGCAGGCAATTAGATCTGGGCCTGTTCCAGGACAGTTATTACTCTGGAGAGGTGTCCATTTTGATTCTGGAAATGATCCTATTACGAACAAAACCCTGGGAATACTATTAATGGAAAGACATTTCTTAGAAATTGAAAGAAAAGAGAAAATGAGGATGAAAACCCCCCCATCGTTAAATGTACAGTAATCACAATTGCAAAGGTATAATTAAAAAGCCCCAGAGTTCTAGCTAATGTTTAAACTGACAAAACCAGCTGAAAATTATAAAGATTCTTCTACAGAAAAACACAATATTTCTAATATTGGTGGAAATATTTATGTGTGGAACACTTCGGGCATTGACATATTAGACACTCATCAATTATGCCGGGTGTTTAGTTAATGCCTGGCTTTGACTTGGATCAAATAGTCATCGCAATCATTTGCTGCCATGAACAAAATGGACTTTAGGTAGTACTGAGGATTAATTACTCTTTTTATCCCGGTTTCTTAAGGAAAGAGATTTACAGATCCTACACCTGTACATGTGTGCATGTGTGTGTGTTGTAGAATCATAGAATCACCTGGATTGGAAGAGACCCTTCCGAGTATCGAGTCCAACACAACCTAACCCTTCCTAGCACACCTCTAGATCATTTCTTTAAGCACTTAAGGACATCTCTTCATCTCTTCACTTAAGGTCCATCTCTTCCTCTCCACGTATATCTTGAGCCTATTGATAATTTCAACTGAAGTCATCAGAAGGGTTATCTCAGAAATTAAGACCTTCTTTTCATGAAACCAGACAAATGGAAGAAGCACTTGCTAAATGAAAGTATAGAAGATGAGTTCAGCTAT
Organism: Zapornia atra; assembly: GCA_013400835.1. Taxonomy (NCBI): domain Eukaryota; kingdom Metazoa; phylum Chordata; class Aves; order Gruiformes; family Rallidae; genus Zapornia; species Zapornia atra. Next base: position 631,273 of record VZTU01000442.1, read on the forward strand.
TACTACATCCCTAACCAGAGCCCACGTATTGTAGAGAAAGAGCATTACTTCATCCTTAGGTAAATAGAGATCACACCTTCTTAGACACTAGAAAATCCAACTGTGATGCACAATTCTGCAGGAAACAAGGTTTCTACTGTTCACATAATCACTTGCTGTATTACCAAGAAGACACTGATCCAGACATTCTGCTTTTCATGCGGTGGCTTCTGCAGTATTTGACTATAACTCTGTGTTGGGGGTTAACCCCAGTTGGCAGATAAGCCAAACCCAGTACACGGTACCAATAATTCTTTGTTCTGAATTTAAAAATGAAAATGACCATTCCTGTCATAGCAATTTTTGTAGCTGAAGACTATGACTAAGTGATGCAGCATCCGAGACAGTCAGACCCTACTGCAGAGGAACATATGAATGTCTAAGTGCCCTATAAAAACATAATTTATACAGAACAAAGGAACCTTTTCAGGCTACAAAGCATGATATGAAAATTGGAGCTGCATCAGCTGCCTTTGGATTACAGCGCTGCAAATTGTCTAAATGGCACTTTGTAATTAAGCAGAGTTATCAAGCTAGTGTTAAAGAAGATACATTGAAGGCCAGAAGCAAACAAACTGCAGCAGCACGGAGCTCCTGAAGGCTAAATTTTCCTGCTAAGAAGCAGTGTAAATTGACCTGTGTTGCTATGGCCAAAAATATTGCCACACTCAAGCTAGACATTTTAACTCTACTTTGGGTATTTCAGTGTAACACCATAGACACTCTTGTCTGTTCCCTGGTAAACAAAGCTGACCAGGGAGTAAAACCTTTCTGTTCGTTAGAGAGGCTGGCAGAGAAATCTAGTGAAGACTTCTGATCACCAGCAAATCAAGAACTGTCAACATGTTGCGGTACTCCAGGCAAAAGAGATTATTATGTTAATTTTACACTGTAAGGCTCCTCTTTTCACTGTCGTGAAATTTTCCTGCAGGAAGCTTATAAAAATTTCCCATTGTGCATGCCTATAAAAAATATAGATCCACTGATTCCTTTTTTATGTTTAGAAAAAGTAGAGGTATCTCAAAAAAGTCTTATTTTTATTTGTTGTTGGCAAATAGTTTCAGTTTAATACATTTAAAACTTACAAACTGCAGACTTACCCACACACATATATTGTCAATGTCTACTGGAAAGAGCATGTATTGAATTTAATATGGCCTCAATTAAGTATTTGCATTTCCTCTGTAACTTTTCATTTACAGTAATGCATTTGTCGATGAAAGTATTTTACTGTGGATATGCAAAGCAATTGAAAGCATTTTGTTGTGGTGAAACCAACACAAAATGTATTTAGCAGCAGTCAGGATTTACAGGACAGAACAGTATAACAGAGCCAGGTTTATAAACACACAAAGTTCCCTGTTGTGGAAACATTCCCCAGTTCCTATGTCTTGCCTGAAGCCCCAGCCCCTCATGACAGCTGACAGAGGGTGCACATCTCATTCCTGCCCCATCAAGAAAAAGCTCTAGTCTTGCTGGGAAATTCCATCAGTTTAGCTCACTCTAATGAGTCTTTGTTGGCACAGAAAAAAGAATATCCCAGTGGTTAGCATGGTAGCCACAGGCTACTTCTGTGATCTTGAGCAGTCACTTAGAGGCAGAGTTGTTAAAGAATGCAGTAGGCAGGCAGTAGGGTTTCCAGAGGCACTTCAGGGCCTGTTTAACATAGAGAACTATGGAAATTAGGCACCTGGTGCTTTCAAAAAATCCTGTCTAGGTGCAGATAGCCATGTCTAGGCTGCAGAGCAGTGACACTCCAGGGCTCTACATCTTGTGTGCACAGATTTCCTTCCTATGGAAACCAAGGCGCAGAGTGGGGAGAGCGGGATGCTCCGCTCAGATTGCACCATGACATGGCTGTTGCACTGGGGAGCCTTTGTGCAGCCCTTCCTACATCTTTAAGTACCTAAACAGCTTTAAGTTTCTAAGCAAAGTGTCAAAGTACGTTAAAAAATCAAGATCTTTATTGCTCTGGGACTTGTTTTCCCATCAGCAAGATAGAGATAATAACTCTTTTCTCACATGGCCATTATAAAGAAAAATGCATCAACTTTGCCTAACTCAGAAGCCATAGAAACACCCACCAAGAAGCACGTGACTCTTTGTCTATGCAGGGGCTGCATTACCGGCCCGGGAGGAGTGGTGAGGGCAGTACTAGCCCTCCTACTCATGCAGCTTTGTGTAGTATGTAACTCCCCATTCACAGCGCAGCAATAGTCCTCCCTGTGATGTGAGCAACAATCTTCCCAGAATGAAATAGTGTCACTAACAGACTGCCTCTGCACATCTTCTCCATCCCCAGTGGCTATATAAATTCTCCACAACTGCACGTGGACATTTGATCTGCTGTGGATTTCCATTTTACCAAAATAACGTCCAACTTATGCCCAGCAAGTTCTATGGCTAAGCTCCACTTTTGCACTGAACTGTGGGAGCTATTTATAGCTATAAATGAGGATGATTTTTGAGAATACTGTCTCTATAGAAACTGGTGGTGGACTAGACCAAAGAGGTTTCTTAGAGGAAATTCTCTGCTCTCTTCCCTTCATAGATGATGCCAGAAACAGCCTGAACTCCTTGTTGGTTGGGAGGGAAGGATGCATTTGGCATACCTGGTATTATTAATTTTTCTTCCATGATTAAAAGTATAAACATTTACAATTGACAGTATTGACTTACATAAAAATAGCTTTTCAATTGTATTTCAGCTAGGTCTATGTGTTGACTTCACTTACATTCCAAAAAACCAAGGGAAATTCCAGCACACACACAGAAAATTGCATTAAGATGGTGTTAAGGTTGCTGACTCTCATTCCTAAATAACACAAAAACTAAAAGTACAGGAAATCCTGAGTAAAGGCTCTTTCACAAACTTTAGACATAATTTCCTTTTTCATGCATAATACTTCCTCCAGTGCTGGTGGAATCAATTTGTGGCTGGCTGTTCTGGCATTGGGACAATGATGTGGCAGTGGAATACAGCAATTCTGCACAGACCCATTTCATTTCTATTTACATGTGTGGTATTACCATAAGGCCAAAGCTTTTAAAAGTGAGTAGTGATTTTGAGTACTTAAAACTGAGATGTCTGAAGTGCTCTGATTTTCTTGAGATTGCTGCCAGAAGGAAACCTAAAAACCATTAAAAAAATTTGAAAATCCTACATGAGGTAGGAATCCCAGTAAGAGATGCACTTTCAGGTAATTGCCAGTCATGGTCAAATCACTCGCTGAATAGAGATTTTAACATCTTTCCCATCCCTAATGATTCACTTTTCTCAAGGCACCTCACAAAATCCAAGTATTACAATAAACATCAGTCTTTCCCTGAAGGGAACTCCTGCCGTGAAAGATAATAGTAAACTGCATTAGCACGTTTCCTGTTAGCAAAAGGGTCTGCCTTAGGGGTGCAGCCATTAAAAGCCCTTCACCTACTGAGGTGCTATCAGTTTCAGGAGCAGGTTCCATACTTTGAGGCCTGCCAGTGAATTGTGCTTGCTACTGGGGAAGGAAGCAATAAATGTTTAGATGCTGATAGCAATATTCCCTGCTATTTTAGAACAGGAAGTTAACAAGCAACCTGCAGCTGGAACTGCAAGGAATGTCCTAGTAGTCACTCTGAATTTGGTTACTGCTTGGAACTTGCCCAGCACGGCAAGGGCAGTGCTACAACTCATGTGACAAACACTGCTTTGGTTTTTTTCATTCTCATTTGGAAAAAAACCCAACAATAAACCACCCACCCAACCAACAACCCAGCATATTTTGGCACTGCTATGGCACCAAATAACCTGCTAGCCGAGCTATAAATGAGAGCCATTGTTTTGGCATCTCGTGATGTTTTGACACGTATTTAACTGAATCTTCCAACCTCAAATAACGTGAGGTTTTTGGTAACAATATAAACTCCTTTGTAGAGTGGCAAAACCAAACCTGATTAGCTAGATACCGAGAAGTGATTACATACACTGAAACCTTCTGTTCGCAGAGGACTCACTGCCTTGATTAGTAGTCCTCAGTGAAGTTATTTCCATTTTATATTGCAGCTAAGAGGATGCAGCAACGCAGCTGAAGGAGTGGAATAAGTCCTAGCCAGTCTGTAGACAAGTACTCCCTCTGCTTCCTTCGTATCACACCTAACAAAGGTGTAGGTGCCAGGTGAGTCAGTTCAACTGGCTGATCCAGAGGAAAATTCACTCTGAAAAACATGAAACAGTTCCTTGTTGGGTCAGTCAGCTGTATCAGGTCACCCTGAGGCTGTGTGACAGATCTGATAACCAGGGATGGGGGAGAGAAGGGAAGAGCAAGACCATGCTTTCCAGGAGCTTCCATCAATAGAGCCTCCCCCTAGCCATAGCATAAATAGATATCACCCTCAGACTAACTGGAGAGGAAGGTGCGATTTGGTGTAAGGACAGGTGGCATCCTCCTCTCTATGCACAAAGAAGAGCAGGTGACCACAAGACAAACAGGACGCAGGACCGGCACACCCTTATTGAGCATGCTGAGAGCAGGCTGTGGCAGACTGCTGAGAAGAGCTAGTCTCAGGCGGGGACTGGGGGGGAACCTTAATTAAGTCAGCAGCAGGACACAGCTACAAGGCCTAAACACCTGAGGGGACTGAAAATCAACATCGTCACTTTGTACGGTCACAAGACACATACTTCAAATTAGGATGGAGTTTAGAAAAGCAGTCAGGGGCCTGCCTGTGCAATCCTGTTCAGAAGGTGAGCAATGATATTTTGCAGAAGTTCTGAAATGCCTGTCTAGTACAGTTCTGTTCATCACAGACCTTTGCAGCTGTTTGGCTTATATATGACAAAGAATCTTGTAGTGACATCAACCTTGGACAAAAATGAGGAAGCTGTTTCACCTTACTGTGACATCCCAGGTTAGCTGCTTGTGCTACACAGCCGTTACAGGCAAGACCAGAATTATTCACATCAGGTATCATTCTTGCCTTACTTCAGACATCTACATTAGGTGGAATGGATCATGCTCTACAACTGTACTTCTTTTCCTTGACAGGAAAGGGAACTTAGGGTCATTAGCTCGGGTGCAACTGTCTGTTTCGGACAGCCAAAGTTAAGTGAGATGCATTTCATCTGAGGAGCTGTCACCTTCTGTCCAGCTGTAGATGATGAAATACAAGGTACTATGATCCAAATATTCAGGAGTAAATGTAGTGAAACTCAGAATTACTCAGTTATGCTACTTCTGTCACCCCATTCCCTCTGAGGTTTCCCCTTCCTAGCTAACCTCATATCAATCTCAATGTGTCAGGGCAAAGCCACAGACAGTTCATATATATCTTAACTAAGCATGGAAAATGAAGAGAAGGAGTGCATTTTCTCGATTTCAGTAACAAAATTTTGGTAATTAAGGATCAGAACAATTAATTTCAGTAACGTCTCTGCAGCTGCCTTGTGTATTGCTTTGTTCAGTGCAGTTCTAGAAGTCCAAAGCAGCTGAATATCTACTGATTTCCTAGGCATCTTTGTGAATCTCACAATCCAGAAAATGCCCTAACATTTACTTGTAGGATTGTACTGGGTCTGGCTGAGATGAAGCTGATTTTCCCCACAGCAGCCCCCACAGTGCTGTGCTGTTTACTGGTGGCCACACACCTGTGTCTGGCTGTCACGGAGCTGTGCTGGTGCACATCAAGGCCGTCTCTGCAGCGTTACTTTTCCTCCTCCTCAGCAGTAGGCTGGGGGTGGGTGAGATCCTGGGATGGGACACAACCAGGACAGCTGACCCAAACTGGCCAAAGGGATATTCCTTACCATAGGGCAAGTGCTCAGCAATAAGAAGCTGAGAGGTAGGGGGAGGAAGTGGGGGTATTTGATTTTATGTTTGCCTTCTGGAGCAACCACTACACGTACCGAAGCCCAGTTTCTCAGGATGTGGTTGGGCATCGCCTGCTGATGGTCAATAGAGAATAAAATACTGGTTTTGCTCTGCTTCCATTTGCAGCCTTTTGCTGTATTAAACTGCCTTTGACTTGACCCACATGTATGGGGCTGGTTTTTCCATTTTATTTTTCTCCTCTCCCTGTCCTGCAGAGGAAGGGTGTGATAGACTGGTTTGGTGGACACCTGGCATCCAGCCAAGGTTAAACCACCTCAGTCCTTTTCCTGCTCCAGAAAGCATTTGATTTAAATCCTCTCAGTCTTGTTATAGTTTCCTTTACAGCAGTAAGCAATCTCTTCCCTCTCTTAGTACTTAGACATTCTGAAGATTTTATGTCATTAGTGTGCAATGTTTGGTACTTGGTTATTCAGAAGTACCTGAAGGGATCTCTTCACCTTTCCTTGATAGCTATGCCAAGCTTCCACATGGTGACTACCTTGAAAAAGTTCTCCTAAAAACATTGGCTTGAATTAATCCAGATGAGAAAAAAAAAAATATTAAAATTTACAGTCATAGGCTCTTTGACCTACATGAAATTTATCGGTAACTGTTGGAGAATTTACAGTCTGTCTGTGTTTAGAACCCTTTCTTGGTACCAGCCATGGATATACTGGTGATGCCAAAGCAGAAGAGCTCAGGTGCCACTTCAGGTTTGCCCTGTGCTGAGCTTTCTACACATCTCCTTCATTTTCAGGTGTATACAATATGCACTGTAACTGTCTTGAAAATTTTTTAACCCATATTAAAAATGTAGAATTCAAACCCAATTGATAAGTCAATGGAAAAAAGGGCTCGAATACATGAGACATTTGATGCATCTTTACAAGCAGAGACTGTGCATCAACTGAGCACTATGTATCCAGACTCTAAGTCCATAATAAATACAATGAAAAAGCCACTATGGCATGGGCCTCTGACTCCAAAGTCAATCAGTACATGATAACTATGACATATAGTCATAATAATTAATATATTATAATGATATTCATTATTAATAAGTATGCCAACTAGCAGTATATTTCTACTTGTCTTAAAGTCACTGCTTGTAGTTTAACCCCATAAAATAGCATAGATAGTATGTAAGTGAAGTGAATTGCCTTTACAATTGCAGAAAAGGACTTGATTGTATTGCACAAACACCTCCAAAGCTCAGAAACTGGAAGTCATCATTCCCCCCCAAAATTCTTTAAATCTCATAAATTTTTAATCACTTCCTTGATTTTGTGAGACCTGATTCAGGATCTTGGAATGGCTGGAATTATCCATATAGCAATAATTGCAGCTATTTTATCACAAATAAAAGAACATCCATTTAATGAAAACAAAGTGTTCAAAGTAGCTTTCTTGCACCCTCCTACAACAGCTTTGGATGAAGCTTGACACTGTGATGGCAGCAAAGCCATGAGATGAGGTTTTCTCTGCTGACCATGAAAATATTTTTTTCTCCAAATTTTAATGACATTCTATTATAGACAGACCTGGATGCATACATGCCTAGCAAGGTTGTCCAGCATTTCCCATTATGAGACTGTTTTCAGTTATTTGTTACTTTGCCAAAGTTTAATTATTTGCACTGAAATTTTCCACACTGAGCATCTGCCTCAGGCTGAATTTGGGGGTTTTTTTGGAAACAAATAATGTAGCCATTTCTGAGATCAAGGCTAAGGGAAAATACATCATTTTCTTCATAAAAAACCCCATCAGAGTTATGCTGAATTTTTTTAGGGCTACCACAACTTGTAGAATGGGCTTAAAATTTGGCAGAGGCTTACCTTTCTTTCAAGGCTGTAGCTCTCTCTATCTCTTAAAAGAATTTCTCACATTTGGCTAAGTTCTGGTCCTCTGGGGGAAAAAACCGAAGCAGTTCACACATGCTCCGTACAGAAGTCTCAGGTGTCAGCAGTTGCATTTCTCAAAGATGCTGTAATTATAGAACATGTTCCAGACTGAGGCTGAGCAGGATTTTCCTTGCAACTACAGCTCTACGTCACCCTGGGCTACAGTCCAAGACGGAGCGCAGAAGCTCTATTTCTCCCACTTACTCCAAACAGGAAGCGAGAAGGAGGAAGCTGCACTATTTAAAAGCAGAGCTTACAAAAAGCTGATCTGCCTGGAGATGAGGAGCAGACAGGAACCAGGATACCAGAGTGCAGAGACAGAGTGAAAGAAGAAGGAACTGGGATGGTTGTGGTGGTAACAGTGAGACAGTAAACTGCACTGGAAAAGAAGGTGAAGAGATTCAGAGCCAGCAGAACAGACAAAAAAAAGAAGAGTTGCTGAAATGTTGGCAACTGTGAGAAAGATTGAAGGATCACTCAGTCTGGGTGAGGGATTAGTGCTGGACATCAGTCTACAGGGAAATCTGGTGGAAAAGGGGCCAGGAGAGATAGAACAGATCAAAAACTAGAAAGGAAAGGAAGTAGTGGAAGGAACCAAAATGTGCTGAGAAATGAAAATGGCACTGGAAAGAAGACTAAGGAGAAAATAAAACTGAAGTAGTGACTAGTAGAGCCAGAAGTGGTTATCCTCTGCAGGAATAAAGTCAAGCATCTGTGTTCTGTGGATGTACATTCAATAAAGACCCTGTGGTAGAGCCCAAGAACTTTGACTTCAACAATCTAGCCATTGTCAGAAAATCAGCTGGAAACTGTCCACTGAATTGTTCTATCATTTTTGCTGTGGACCACAGTGAGGACAGAAAATATTATTCCTAGTTATTCTGTTAGCTTAAATGTCACAAGACTATGTAGGATATCTACATTTTCTTAACCCACTAATAAAACATGCACATTTGGGCATGACAACTGGAATATGTGGGAGATATTTTTTTTCTAGTTTGGATCAAAAAAGAGAAACTTATCTACACTTAGAGAAAATATGGTGAAACATTTTTAAGACTCCAAGTGTTCAGAAGTTAGGAAATGGAAAAACTAAAGCTATACAATCATGGAGACTGCATATTGTCTCCTTTGTGTTTAGGTGACACGTTTCTTAACTGCATGATTACTTACCTGTTTTATTTCACAATGGCACTATACACCTTCTTTTCTCCCAAAATCCCAGTGCAATCCTTAGCAAGTCATCTAACTAAAGGCTTTTCATACATAGTGCCTGGGTGCCTCACCTGCATTCCTATGATCTGGCTTACAGAAGTGTTGCACATTTGAGAAGCCAACAGGAATTACAACTTGAATGAATAAATAAACAGCTATTCTAAGGCTCACAATCATGCACCTTGAACAGAGCATGCAAAACTACAGGATAGTTTTAACCTTATCTCTGCAAAAAGCAGGAATATAAATTTAATTTTAATAGCTAGAGATGTATCATAAAAGTAAACATATTTGTACATCAGAGAGTACAGTGATGAGAACCAGTGAAAAGATCAAGAGGAGGTTAATCATTCTGTTGTCAGATAAGATTTTACTACTGTGAAATAGACAAGGCAGAGGGACTCCCACTGAATGAGGGCAAGAAAACAAAATATCAGATATCATTTTAAATCTACCTGTCACCCCTGAGTGCTGACTGAGGCTTGGATCTTGAAGACCCCTACATGGATATATAACTAAAGCAAAGTTTCCATATAACCTGACTTCTGGCATTTCCTAGCTTTTGATTACTAGACTTTGCAGCTTTAATGACATTATTAAAGCCTAGCATTTAATGTTTTATACAAACATACACAGCCTTAGGAATCCTGCATATTATAATCGCCAGTATCACCAAAACCCCAAGATGGCATTATAGTTTTGTTTTACAAAGCTGTTTGAAAACAAACATAATTTTGTTTTTAACACTATATGTAGTTGAAATTATTCAAAACCTCTTCTTTCTCTCATCTCTCCTTTCTATTTCCATTTCTCTCCTTCATTCTTTACGAATGCTTTCTTTCTTCAAAAACTGCAGGACTAGCTCTGGCTCAAACAGCTGCAGAAACAGCTTGGCTTCAGACATTTACCACAGCAGATTTGCTTAATCAAACAACCATCAGAGCAGCTTTGTTCCAAGCAGTTGCCAAAATCCTGTCATGCTACAACTTCAAAAAGCTGCTCCAGCAGCTCTGCTGCGCACCAGAGATGCTCATCATGCGTGGAGGTGACATCATACATTTCTAAGTAGGAAATCCAATGATATTCACATTCTGTATATTTCTGTGCTACAGTTTTAACCATCTAATTAAGATATCTGCAGTACCAAATGTCATAATTTAGAGTCCATGGCCACTTTATCTAGCCTATATCTTTTCTATAAAAGGGGTTACTTTGTCCTAGACACTTTGCACAGCTGGCCTCTGTACAAACATGAATTACTTCAGAGAGTTTGAAGAAAACTTTTTCAACAACTTTGACCAGGCAATTGAAACCACAAAAGCAACAGAGAGCTATCAGTATAAATGACTGTGAAGCACACAGTATGGTCATCAAATCCCAGCCATCATCGGCTATCGCATTTTGGCATTGTTGATTGCTTGTTTAACCTGTATTAAAGTCTTCAGTGGCAGCAACTCTACCAGCTCCTGGGGCACACCGACTCCAGGGTGTCAGTATCCCTTCTTTCAGAAAGGTTTTCCAAACAGCTAACACGATTCTTTCGTCCTGCAGTTTAAGTCCATTACTTCTTGTCACACAAGAAGTCTTGTCTCCATGGTCTAGGAGAACAATGTATACACTTCTCTCTAAAAGTCTTCTCGCCATTAGGGTGCACAACAGCAGTTCTTTCAGTCATGGCTCACTGAAGATGTTTTTTGGCTTGTAATTATTTTCACTGATGTTCTCTGGACTGTCTTGTGTAGTCCACTTCTTTCTTGAAGAACACTGACCAGAGCTGGACGCTGTTGTCTAGCTGAGGTCTTGCCAGATGTGAGAAGAGTGGAAGGATTACTCTCTGTGTTTGATGGCTGTGCTCTTCTTAAGAGAACTCTGCACATAGTTAACACCAGAAAAGATAAGGACTGTATCCTAAATGTCACAGGCGTTTAGATCTCACTTGGGAATACTCAACAAGTATGCAGGAAATATATTAGGTCAGCTAATACGATTAGATTTCGAACATAGAAATAAGTTCTGGTAAGTATAAATATTTGTGACTTTAAAAAAAAATGCACTCACCAATTTCTGACAGTAGGATAACTAGCTTAGAAGTGAAGAACTGGTCTGTGCCTGTGAACCTACATCTCTTTGAAGTTTAGTAGTAACAGCTATACCAGTGGGAGTTAAATGTTCGCATGGAATTCAGACAGATTTGTGTGAACTTTCTTAAATCTCTTGTGATTTGTCGGCAATTTTTTTGCCATGCTTTTTGCAAATTACATACATTAGATGCCTTATGGCTGGCCTCATGCTTGGGCAGATCCATCATGCTGGGCTGCTTCTGTCATGCCTCTCTCTTCTATACAGTCTTTACTGTGTATGCTTGGCTGTTTCAACTTGTACTTTGATGTGTAGGATACAATCAGTGGGAAATGCAATTTTAAATTTATAGCATTGGTAATCTTTCCCTCAAAAGTTATGGAGCTTTTTCTAATGGTCCTTCAAGTAAAGCAACTCACCAAAGCTCTTTTGGTAGTACTACTTCATGAGTACAAAGTACCTCCAGAAATGTTCTGGTTATTTCATACTTTCTTTCTGCTTCCTCCTTTCTTTCATTACTCAGAATATGCTATTGGCAGAAAATGACCTTCGAGGCTCCATTTTTCACTCAATGTATGGATGACCACATTTCTGTGTATTTTGTCTTTCACTTAGGAACTTTAATTACTTTGGGATGAGAGATGCTAAGTAAATGTGAGGGATTGGTACAGTATTATTAGCATTAGTGCTGTGTATTAATAGTGGTAATGTAAATCTATTCCTCGGTCAGTATTTGTAGCCTCATAAATTAAGTGGCACAAAAATTTTGCTGCTTTATAATGACAGAGCTCTTTATCCAAGTAGCATAGAATAAACAGTGATGTTTTAAGTCTTACACTGAATCATGCTGATGGTGGAAAATAAAAAATGTATACCTTATCATTATTACTTATATACTACAGCAGCGATCAGGGTCCCATTGTGCAAAGAATTGTGCAAGCACTCGGTAACAGGCAAACCTTATTCTGAAGAATAACAGCGTAGTTGGATAGTATTTCTTTCCTTCTTTCTATCATTATTTCCATTTTAACAGAGGAGGAAGTCACAGCAGGAAAGCGAGTTACTTGTGGATCAGAGGAAAGTGAAAGAGGCAGAGATTGAATCCTGAACCACTGATTCAAGTCTGGTTCTTTAACTGCAATTCACCTGCGCTGTGTACAGCATCAGAAACAAAATGTAAAACCTCAGACCCTCCATTTTGACAATTTTATAACTGCCCTATGAAAGACCATCCCTAAAGTAAGGTGAGAAGTAAAGAGCAAAGATGGAGTAAGAGTACAATAGAATATATTCCAATTATACTCAAGTGCTACCGGTCCATCGGGAAATCTCTTTCCTCAGAACAATGAATTATAAACAAAGCTTTGAATCAATGAATCTTTCTATGGGATCAAATCTGCAGGAATCACCGTCAGTGTCGGTGTCTTGTAACCTTCGTGTCAGCAGCACGGAGTAATCTGAACAGAAATGAAATTAGTCAACAGCTTTTTAAAGAGTTTAACAGAGAAATAATTATGGAAGTTTGATTGTATGGCAACGGACTAGGATCTGAAACTTGATAAAGTGTACTTAAGTACAACTACTACAGAACTGTTAGGTGGCTAGGAGTCTGCCCTGTCTGCATTTTATGGTTCATGTGCCCTGTTGTCAGCCAAAGTCCGTGTTTTGATCTTCTACAGTTTTTCCACACCAATTCATTCCCAGAAGATAAATTCCTTGACAAAATATCACACCTGGAGTTCAGCCAGATACGAAGGAGCTGTGTCAAGTTGACATCTGAGAATACTGAAAAATGTGGGTATCCTCCAAGTGCCTTCTTTTGACAAGCTGCCTTTTAGCTGCCTTTTGGTCCATCAGAATTTGAAGATTAGTGTCTGGGCTCAGGTACAGATTTGTTTAGTTTTCCTGAGAAAAAAATAAAATCCAATACCTTTTTCCACAGCATGGTTCTTCACTTTAAGAGACAGTGTCTCTTTTCAAAAATCTCAGCAATCTGTCTCTCCTGAAGTAACCGGTATTCCTGAAGATCTGTCTCTTTCTGTGAGTCCACTCACATTAGCTCCAGCCCTCTGAGCCAGCCACTGTCTCGTGTGGTTGCAAAGGACCAGCAGCAAGGTATCTGACTTGTGTGCTAGTTGCACAACAGACCCACACTCACTCAAACGATTCTGGATGTCTGTAAGCTGGATGCAGGTCTCAAAGGACCATCAGCTGGGCACTACGGGAGACTAATAAGCACTGGACAGACTGGAAGGCAATAGGAGCATGTCTGCACCAGCTGTCTTGCTACAAAACACCTCTCTCAGCAAAAGGATTGTCTTACTGAGAAGATCCTGTGGTTTTTCAAGCTTTAAGGGACAGAAGCAAGAATATAAACTTCAGTAATTTGCCCTACAGTTCTATTTCCTCTCAGATTTATTTTCTCATCTAACACTGCCTACTCTGAATGCATATGGCCCTTATATATCCTCTAGGGATTTTTTGAAGGGGTGTGGATACTGGGATTAATATCCCTGAGGGACAGAGGCAGCCCCACATTGCATGTTCCAGTAGCTCACTTTCAGGTGTTGTATACCAGCCCTGCGTTAGATGCCTACAACACAGAGCTTGAAGACCCAGAGCACTCTCAGCAGGAAACCAGCAAAGTCAGCAAAAGATAGCAGGAGAATGGAGACTAAGCTCACCAAAGGATTTAAGTACTTAATCTCAGGCTACCCCAATAAACTTCTTTTGGGGTTTACTACCTTGAATGCATGGTTGGGCTCACATGTTCCAAAAAGAGGCATAGTCAGAAGCTGAGTTTTATCCAATAGCTCAGTGGTTAGTTCGAGGACAGAAAAAGAACCGTAATTCTTCTTGTTGAAGTTACTTTACTTCAATGAGAATAATTAAATATTCATTAGGCAAAAGAGAGAGCAATACTTTATTGCCTAGCATTTGAGGCACTCAGCTACAAGAGAAGAGGTCTCAGTGCCTGTGTCAATGAAATTTTAAGTATCCTATATTAAGTAATCATGAGACCAGGGACTCAGTCCTCTCTTTACTTAGGTGAGAGAGCTATAACCACTGAGCTATATTATCAAACTAGTTTTCATATTACTTCGCTTCCTTCCCTGCACTCTCTCAGTCGTCACAAATATTTTGCTACTTTGTGCAGGCTGGAAAAATGTAGAAAGACTGGATGTTGAATGCCTATGCTCTGGAAAGCCGACTGAGCTCCTTAGCTGATAGGTAAAAAGGCAGGAAGAGTGATGAGAGATCCCTAGCTGTGATTCCTATATGCCCCAATTCAACATGTCTGTACTCAGGGTGTTTTCTGGGTTGTATTTGGGATGCAAGGTAAGGGATGTAATATCTTTCTTGAGAAATAAGAGGCTCAAGCATCAACACTCCCAGTTTCATTCATTTAGCCACTTGGTAAATATCACCTATGAGAACTTGGGGACTTAGAGATTTTCTATGCCTCCAGGCAAAGAAGCATCTAAGTGAGGACTTTGAATGCCTATATTTGGAATTCAAACACCTAAGTATTCCTGGAGATGTGCTATATACACAATAGTTGACGATAAATGTCTAGCAGGTGCACATGAGAATTTGCTTTGTTTGACTTCAATAAAATTTATCTTTTAATGCTATCCATTTATTGCCAGATTATTTCTGGGAGCCAAAGATTGAATAGCTGTTTCTAATTCAGTGAGTAGGTAAGAAAATAGCTTAAGGAAAGTGATACATTGTCCTGCTTAGCATTTGGAACGTTGACTTAGTAACAGTCACGTGATTTAACATATTGTCATTATTATTTTGACGTTCCTTCCTCAGCTTTCATAACATGCGTATATCACCTTCACAGTGGTCTCCCATCCTATGAATTTTGAGTTGGTGTGGTGCTGTTTTTTATGAAAAAAGAGGCATTTTCCACTTGAACAGAGTGATTGTACAAGGTTAGGAGCACTGTAGAAAATCAGTGTACTTCCAGTTTCATTGGTGTTATTTTCACAGGGCATTGAAAAAATGGATAGTTTATTTTGAGAATGAACCAGCACACATCTAGTGAGTCTGAACCCTAACTCTGTTTTGATTAGAAATAGATTTGGACTGTGCATAGGACTATCATTCAACTGTCCTTGGTTTTGCACCAATCGGCTCAGTTCTCATACAAAGAACCCATCATCTGAGTAAGAAAATAGGGCAGCAGAGAAATTCACAGACGCAAAATAAGCTGAAATAACCAGTTTTACACAAATATAAGGATCTTCCTATATGGTTAAGTGGAACCAAAATAACAAAATGGCTCGTATATTGTGCTTCCAGTTATGGTAGTTCAGGTCTTCGCGAGTGCTATAATTTTAGAACAACAGTGCTCAATTGTGAATTAACATAGGTTTTAAAAGGACATTATTTAGAAATAGGGCAACCTTTTTCTAAATAAAAGCACTCACAGACAGTCAAAATCCTGCCTTTAGACATGCCAAATTCCTTTCTTGGATATTTGGCACTGGCTGTTTATAGGATGTATAACAGAGGTATTGAGTGCAGTAATCAAAAAAGGCTGCTCCTGAAAGCCTACTGGCAGTCCTCTGGCTTTGGACTGTCAGTGTCTACGCTCTGAGGTCCAAAGTCTTCCTCTAACTGGAATGTCTGGAAAGTGAAATGGACCTAAGAAGGAAGTTCAGATAACGCTAAAAATATCACTTACGGTAAAGTGGGGATATCCAAGCAGGTCTTTAGTATCAGAATATGATTTGTTGAATGGTAAGTGGAAAAAGAGAAAACATGTGTTTCAGCCATTTTTTTCATTTTGTTATAAAATAAAAGCTTTACAAGTACCTGTATTTTAAAACCACTTTGTTTCTGTTTGCTGTGTACTTAGAGATCTCAAATAAATCTTTTCTGTTTTTGAAAGGTGTTTTGGATAGCTTAGATGAATGGGTGGGGATGGGAAGCTTTTGGCCATTAATCAAAGGGTTCAATTTTTCACCAGAGCATCTTTTAATACAAATATTTAAGCTGAATAAGCATTTGAGGCAAGAAGAATTTGAAGATGATTGAAATTATTTTCTCCTTCAATTAAGTACATTTCACTTGACTCTTTGCTTATATTATGAAAGAATCACAACTAGGGTTTTTTAGAGCAATTGAGATCAGATTTTCTCCTTTAAATATATAAAAAACAAATGCCCCAAATATTCTTCTTCAAAGTGTCTCTTTTTTGAGGGGGAAGAAGACCCTCATTCTGTATATGCCACAGAGCAGTAACAGAGACACAACCTATCTTCTCCACCCTCAGCAAACACTTTCTTGCCTAAGGTTGCACCTGGAGCCATATCAAGTTACACTTCGAGATTCTCAGGAAGAGCACATGCTTAATTTTAAGAAAAAGCCAGAAGAAGTACGTGCTTAACTTTAAGAATGTATTTCTCACTGCCTTCTGCAGATCTTAAGCATATCTTAATGAGCTGCTTTGCACAGGGACGATTTCCTGAAATGGGACCCAAGTTTGTGATCAGATATTACAAGTTCCACAAGTTCCAGCTTCTCACAAGCCCCAGTATGAAAATGTTGCGAAAGGCACTTGTGGCGATTGTCAGGCAGCTCTCCTCTTCTGAATCAGATTTACCCAACAGCCCAGAAAGGGGAAACTCTGCAGCTGGAGGATCTACTTTCTGGGTAAGGATGGGGGAGAGGGGAAGGGGCTGAATACTTCAGGTAATTCAAAGTGTGACAGAATTTGTTGTAACAGTGGTGTGTGTGGTTAACCCAATACTATGTGCCAAATTCCAGTGCAGCCAGTTACAAACATTACTGCATAGTCAAGACTCTACCAGTAATTTGTAAGCTGTGCTTGGCTTTAGACAAGTATCATCTTCTGTATTAAGTGGGGACAGTATTACTTTAAGCAATGAGTGGTTTTAATCGTTCAGAACTAAGCACCTTTGCAGCAAACTGTGTAAGGAGTATCTCCAAGGAAACAATGGGTTTGCTTCCTATTTGCACAGTTTAACAGTGTGTTTGGTGGCTGATAAAGGTTATCACAACTATCAGCTGTAGAAAGGGATTGGCACATCCCTTCTGCTCAATTTAACAGCTCTAGAGAATCGTGATGTTCCCGGGGCTGCACTGATAACTGTGGGGAGAACCACGGGCTCCATGGTTGTTACTTTATAAGGAACTGTAATTACATACCTACTGGAAGTCCTGCTAGCTGAAAAGTTAGAGTGACCATATTATTTTTAGTCTAATGAATAAATAAAGACTCCTGCTGCAATTTGCAGGCACCATTTGATTGGAAAGTGCAATTTGGCACTTTCCAATCAAATGGTGCAGGGACACTATTGGAGCACCTGCATGGGCTGTGCAAGCAAAGGTACCACTTGCTGATGTATGAGGGAGCTTTGACCCTTAAGTTAGAACTTCATTTGACAAAATATTTTACCACAGACAAAATCTCTGCATGAACGCTGGAGCATGCAGAAATATCACTGACCTTACATAGTTGCCTCCATAGCAAGCATATTCTTTTTGAATAGTGTTTCTTTCCACCTATGAGTATCTTCCTTCATACTTTTTAAAGCTATACAAGCTTTAAACTCAACAGCAACATACACTACTAAGCTAAATGTTTTTTTCATGGAACCTTTTGTAAATTATTGGTAGTTGATAGCTTTAAATTTTCTCTTCTTTTAGCAACTGCTGAGGTAGTTCTCTATACTGTCGTGCTAATTTCCATTTTGGAGAGCTGAAAGTTGAGGTTCATAGCAACATTTTGGCAGTTTCAATTAGATTTTCTGATACAGCCAGACCTAGGGGTCAGCTCAGGAAGAGGCATGTTTAAAAGTCCTTCTCACCCCGGCATTAAAACACATTGTCATAATTCAGATATAAAATGAAAACCAAAATCCCAACAAAACAGACCTAAATGTATCTAATACACTTGAGAAATAAGTAGCATTAAGTTCTGCCAGCTGAGAGACTAAAGTATAAAAGTGACTTGAGACTGCAGGCCCTACGCCAGTGGAAGCTGAAAAGCCTTGCAGATGTGATGTGGTCATTCTGTGTTGACGTTGGTGGTCATGCTGTTATCACAGCACTGCTCCCACAGCTGTCATTGGAGTGATGTTGGCAGAGCCTCTGCTGGGAGACATCTGCCTTGCTCTTCTAACTGGAGTTGAAATGCTATGATGACAGCTGCACAGAAAGTGAAGAAAAAGGGAAGACAATAGAAATCTGAAAGAAATATTGAAGATATAAATGGAAGCAACTATGCTAACCACTGTCAAGATTCAGACCAGAATTTCACAGAAGTTAGAAAATGCAGCTACAGGGGTGTCATTTTTATTTCCGTTACCGTGCTGTAAATCTGGGATTAGGCTAAGTGACTCTATATTTACAAGAATACAATCAGAATGTGCCTTGGATCCCTATAGCAATTTTAATTCACCTCCCTTCTCTATGCCACAGTGGCTTTTCACAGCAGCATGCTGTCTATGATCACGCAACATGCACATGACATTTTATGTCAGCGCTACAAAAGAAGTTGACCACTGAACAAAGCAGCTTACAGTCAACTTCTATGAGCATTGAGAGAAGTTGTTTTCAGTGCTCTCTGATCTATTGTTTTTCATTGGAAGGATAGCAATGATGCATCAAATTTTATCTCTAAGCAACATCTACTGTTCTGGGAGTTAAAAAACCCCACTATTACAACATACAGAAAATGGTATTTTTGTTGAGAACATCATGTCTAATTGTCTAATTTTTTTCTATTGTTCTGTATATTAAGCCTTACCCCTACTTATGTGTAACTTAGTCCCAGTGGAGAAGCTGTTGTAACTGGTATAGATTTGTTATAAAGGCTTGGAGCATAAAAAATACTTTCAGAGTACATACATAAACTAGATGAGCTCAGAGAAACACAGACTGTTTTGCTACGCTGCCTAAATCGTGAATGGGCTGATACATTGTTCAAATACAACAAGTCAATGAACACCCCACATGCTAAATTGAACAACCACCCTCTGCACACATGGTTTTCAGGTGCAAGAGGTTAAGCTGTAGCCTAAATCCTGGCTCTCTGCTGTGTGTGAATTGAGCCCTAATGCAAAAAAGCCCACCTCACTCCATTCCACTTACAGCTCAAGTATTAGAGAATCCATACACTAGGGCATCCTTACTTCTGTGTTTGCTACGGACTGGACAGTGATGGAAAAGTGGACTTTTGAGGGACACACAACTTGAATCTGCATGACTTACAACAGATGGAGGATAAGAACAGCCTGCTGTGCATGCGACATTACCTTACCTAACTGTATGTGGCAACATGCCAAATGTGTGGGTGTCCTGGCTGTCAAATACATGAGGAGAATGAGTGTTACCTTTACAGACATAATACCTTGCTGTATTTTCATGTAATGAAAGCATTTGGTTTCCTTCCTTTTTTGGGGCTGACGCTTGAAAATACACACACTGGTACACGTGCCATGATATATAGCAGTAGCACTCCTCCACAAAATATGGGATGCTGAAGTACCTGTGGCTGAATACCTGCACATAACAAAGCTATGTAGTCACAGGATGAATGTATGTGGAAGTATGCATAACCAACAGGGGAGACAATGAGACAGGCTGCACAGACATCACGCTGCGCTAGAAAATAGAGAGATTTCCTGCAACAAACATGAGTAATAAATAAATAAAACAGTGAAAGAAAATAATAAAACTGTCTATAATCATATCCACATTACCAAATTATGCAATAGTCAGTACTTATGGTTATCCCATTTTGTAGGCAAACATCTGCTAATGGTTCTTTTTGCTGTTTCTGAGCATCCATGTCTTCCTACTGAGATCTGGCTTGGATTATTTCCAGAAGCCCCTTTATAGTTTCTGTTCCCTAAACACAGTGGTTTGGTTGTGGTGTTGTTCCTCTGCTTTGTGAGGGCAAAGAGGGCCATGTCTGTGTTTTCTATCCCAGTTTCTTTCCTCACATCCAGGAGTTTGCTCCAAGGAGCTGCAGTAACCAAACTCGGGCCATAGAACAGGATCCTGTTCCTTAGGTATGAAAGTCCTTGCTGTTCTCTGCCTCTCAACAGACCCAGTCTTCTGTGTGAGGATATGTAACAATGAAGATGCTATTATTTTCTTAGGATAATGTAACCCTCTCTGGTGCCTTAAATGTGGATTATACTTCTTTTCAGTTACATAATTTGTGCACAGCTTCCCTCAGTAACTCCTCCACATTCACCTATGTGTCCCCAGGGACAGAGCCCCTGGGCTTCAGATCAGGCCACGGACCAGCTCGTGTCTGCCTTCAGTTTGTTTATGACCATGGAACAGCAACAACAGCAATATCAGATAAGAAAAAAGGAAGTCGTCCTCAGCAAAGGTGAGAAGTCTTGGCAGTATTAACTGAGAAAAGCAAAATTAAATAAGGAACATTATACCATAGCAGTGACTCAATATCAGTGTCTAATTCAAGACCCCTGAAAGCAATGACAGATGTGTTGTGGGGCTGCTCTGATGCAGGGTAATCCTTACAGAAAAGAAGAAAGAAAGGAGTTAACTTTAGAGCAAAAGTGATCGTGAGCAATGAGACCTTTTCCATTTCAAAGGAAAATTCCATGCCTTCCCTTCTGGTTGGCCTGCCATAGCAGATACGCTTTTGGAGTACAGCATGTACAGTGCATAAGCAACTATTGGCACTATTGGCATTCATGGTTGGCTTCCAAATCAGCAGTGCTTAAAAATATGAAGTGCAAACTTGGCTGTCTCTGCTATCCTGGGTTTTCTTTTGTTATTGTTGTTTTTGTTGTTCCTGCTCTGAAACAGTATTTGCTTGGGTTTTGGGAGGTTTTTTTGTTTTGGTTTGTTGGGGTTTTTTTTTTAAAGATCTAATTTTAATTCTGTGGATGTATTTCTCTATTCACTCAAGATGCTCTTCCTTTCCTTCTGATGTTAGTGGCAGACAGTTGGCAGTTTACTGTAAAGGAACAGTGCTATAGCTGATTGTGCAAATCAGCCCTGCTCCTGGAGACATTAAATATCTCAGACCACCCCTGCAGCAATACTAGAAGGAATATCTCTACTAGAACACGTACAATAACTATCCTGCCCTGGCACTGGAGGGTCTATGTGGGATTTGCAAGAATCAGCCTGAGAGCTTCAGGTTCATCATAATCAGTAATCTCTCCTAATTAGCAAAATACCTAGTTACCCATGCTCTCTTCCCAAACCAGTGTATTTCACTGGAATGAAAAGACATGGCTCTGGGTATTGTTTATGTTTCTCCAGTGTCTACACATGCTGGAGGCAAAGTGAGAGACTTGAGGTGGCTAGCAGTAAAAACCTTCAGTATGAATGAAGATGACAACTACTGAGAGCCAAGCAGCAGGTCAGTATGTCCTTGGACACAGATAATGTTAACAACTCAGAAGTGTTCAAGAATGGGCTGGTCAGAGCAGCTGTGCAAATGTGAGGAAATTGCTCTCACCAGGGCTGTGTCAAGAAGAAAAGCCAGTGACAGGATGACAGCAGGGAGTAAAGCTCAAGGAAGGGACTTTTTCACATTCAAAACTAGCTTCCTTATGTAGCTGTAATATCCTATGCCAACAGATTCACATATAACCATGGGTGTAGATTAGCTAAATTGTAGATAACCAAGCAAGGAGGGCAGACCAAGGCTTTTCAAGCTTCACGCCTACATATAAATATAAATATACAGTGATATTTTTGATTGTTCTAGTTATTCAGTATTCAGAAGTATAGGGGAATTGAAACAGGTATAAAATCCCAAATTAATCAGGAGAAAACGTGCGTGTCAAACTTATTTCATGAGCACATCAAAAAACATGTGATCTACTAGCAACGAAGACAAAATTCGTCAACCTTGGTAAATAACCTTCAGACCTACCTAATAACTTCAGACCTACCTCCATTTCACTGCATGGAACCTATCCAATGAAGCTATCCCTCAACCAGTCATTCTTGCAGAGATTACCTCTTCCAAGCAAAAATAACCACTTCATGGAAAGTAAACCTCTCCTGGTATCTTCCCTGATGCAGTTAAGAAGGGTTAGGTGGACAGACAGTGCTTTCATAGAACTGCTCTGATTTGTCATAAGGCTTTAGAAGTAAACAAATTATAGGCTGTGTTGGTACAGATCACCAACACATGGTTAGCTCATTCCAGCCTGACCTTCACTTTGGTGAGACTAGTAGAGACTTGCCAATGAAAGCCCTCTTGCCCTTTTTGGTTTGAGAAAACGCATTACAATAGGAAAAGTGTCAACTGTCGTAATGTTAAATACAGGTTTTTTCATACTGCGGGGAAGAACAGTAATGCTTCAAAACTGTGTCCTGGCCAGAATTAGCCTGTGAACTGGTTGGAGACAAACATGAATAAAAGTACCGTTCCCCTTTCTGTTCCTTCTTGAAACTTCACTGTACTGTGGTTGGAAACACGTTTGCTCTCTCTCACAGTGGGGAAGAGAACGCCTAAAATGCTTCATGTCTAAAATGTTCAGACAACAGTCTCTTGTCCTTTCCATGCTTGTTAGTTGTGTGACTCTAATAAGGTTGTTATTAAATCAAGCCAGTTTAATGTCTATAATGGTGTATTGACTTCTTGTCAAATAATGATTATATAAATAATCTTTGACCCATGGGAAAAGGCCTTGCAGTATTCGTGTGAGGTATCGTTAAGACACATGAAGACAATTAAAAATTCTAAATAAAATGCAAATTCATTAAAAAGAAGGTTTGGGACTTTTTTCCTTCAGAAATGTTTTGGACTTTATTTGTAACTGGATTTAAAGACGCTTCATCCATTGCCGCCTTTCTTCAGAGATCCTGTGCTCTTGGATCCCAGGGTTTCTTCAGTTTTCCACTCTTAACATTTTTACCCATCAGAGATTTTTCTTCAGAATTTCTTCTTCTCCTTCCTCTCCAAAGTCCTTGTTGAAAGCCTTCAACAAATCAAATACTTGACAGCAACTTCTTTTATCTTAATTTTAAACCCCTATCACCTATGTTTCTGTAGAATGATATTTTAAACTAGCCTAGCAGAGTGATTTATAAGCTTTGAGACTGCTTTATGTGACCTCCTTCAACTTGAAAGGACATGTAAAAGGAAACAGAGATTCATCTTCTGCCATTCCATGGGGTCCCAAGCTCCTTTTCATTTTGAACAGGACACAATCATTTATCCTGAGTAAAATATTGCAGGTTACACAGGCTTTACTATCTCTATAATATATTGTGCTTTAACTTACATTTTTCTCATGATGTATTAATGTTAAATGCAGTAACTGGTAAAAACCTCCAGTGCCTTCATTTTCTCTCACTGGCCACTTGCCAAAGCATCAATCCTTGATTCTCCTTTCATGACATTTTACTTTGCCACTCACATGGTCAAATAAACTAAAAATAAAGGAACCTGCCTTTTTCTTTCTACTTGATAATCTAGACAGAAATTATGCAGTGGTGCAAAGAAGGATTCAGGAGTCAGATATAACCAGTCATGTTCTGTTAGTTTCAGTGGAATGAGCGAGACTTCAGTCATAGGTGTAATGGGATCTTCCAATATAAAGTGTTAAACCATTAACATGGTTTGTGGTTTTAAGTACAGAAAGCTTAGCCTGCGCAGTCACATGGCAGCTGCACTAGAAGTACATGCCAAAGCTGGGAAGTATATTGATTAGCATGTACAAAAACAAAACACAAAGCATTTGGAAATTGAAATCAAGTGGTTAAACAAGACTAACTTAATCAAAATCTGTCAGAGTGCCTTTGCTAGACACAGGTTATTAATTTAGAATCCATTATGCTATCCAGAAGTCCTTCTTAGCACAACACGAAAGGTTTAATTCTCATATTCATCTTTCAGTTCATGACTGTAGAAATAAAGATTGATTTACTGCTTTTGTTAATAAATACAGACAGGGAAAAGAAAAAGGATAAGAGAGTGGAAAGCAGGGGACTGTTAGCTGTTGCTGAGCTTTCCAGGATACAAGAAGACAATTGAGTATTCATGGAACATAGTTTGGAGTAGGCAGTCACCCTGGTAACTGTTAGCCTAGAGCCTGAT
>VZTU01000445.1:9666-29320 GCA_013400835.1 Zapornia atra
CCCACTTCTTACCTTGTCCTCTCTGCCTCTTGCTCTGGATTCCCTTTCGCGGCTGCCTGCGGACTTCTCGCCCTTGGACAGGGCGTGAGCTCTGCCCGCAGGCCCACGGGGCTGCAGCCCTGGCGATTCTTTCCTCAGAGGTTTTGCTTCTCGGTTGGGACGTTTTATCTGAGGTGGAGCCCTAAGAACAAGCAGACGCAACAAAAACATGCTAAAAACAGTGAAAGAAGCAGGGCTAAGGAGGAAGGATTCTAATTATTCATCAGTTCCCTTAGCGCATTAATGCCTGTGCATTATCTACGAATCCAGTAACATATTTCTGGGTCTGTCTGACTCCCAAAGTAAGCAAAAAAATAAAAAAAAAAAAAAATTAACAGTGGGGAAAAAAAAAGTAACAATACTATTATATTAGTATTTCTAACCAATCTTCCAACAAACCAACATGCATATAACAACTGAGGAAATAGTTTAGTAGAAGTCTTAAAATGATCATTTCCTCTGACTCCAAGCCGGGAGATATTAGGCTATATCCATATGCACAAGTTCTACACAACCAAATTACATTCCTGGTTTAAAAACAACCAACAAACAAAAGAAATCCCTGGCTAATAACTTTGACAGGCCTGAAAACAAAGGAGGGCGGATTTTGTAACAATC
Source organism: Zapornia atra (assembly GCA_013400835.1). Classification (NCBI taxonomy): domain Eukaryota; kingdom Metazoa; phylum Chordata; class Aves; order Gruiformes; family Rallidae; genus Zapornia; species Zapornia atra. Next base: position 10,324 of record VZTU01000445.1, read on the forward strand.
CTCCTACCTCTGACTTCATTCCCCTGTGTGAAAATGTCAAAACATAAAAATTGCCTAGAAAGCAAAACAGAGCCAGACTGCAACCACCTATACTGGTGTGCATCACCCACAGTGTTAAAGAGAACTCAGCAGTGGCACGAAGAGAAAGAATTCAGTTTTAAGATGAGGTATCACAGTGCTCTAGGGATTGAGCTCGGAATATAAATGGCCAGGAATGTCACCCAACTTTAGTTAGTGTCACTAATTAAGTAATAGTGTCTCCTGTTACTTTGTCTGCTGATTTTTGTGTTGAGTAACTCAAAATTGGCTAACTCAAAAATCAGTTTCCTGGAATATGATTTTAAAAAATAGCAGATACTTATATGCTCTGCTGGATTCAGCTGCTACATTTTGCTTTGTATGCATTTTCATCAAACTTAACAGCACAGAGGGGTGGCTAATTTTCCTTCTTTATTTGCACAGGATTTAAACTTCAGCTTAAAAAAGCAGATGAACTATTTGGCCTATACCTCTAAGAAAGATACAAGAATAAATACATCTTGAACTTCACTTAACATTACTACCACAATTCTGATAATCAATTCTACCACTCACAAAAGTAATCAGAGTTTATATTATTTTACACTTAACATTCTTAGGGTTTTTTGGAAAGCAAGGATCCATTTGCTTGATGATCATAAAGCACATAAATTTACAAATGAACTTGGCATTTCTTTCTGTTAACCACGATCTCTTTTTTTACTTTTTTCCTTTGCTTATGTGAGTATACACATATTATAATGCTATTATGACGTTAGGAAAATGTTGTCATGATAAATGTTATTCTTGTTTTTAAATTGGATTTGTTGTTTCCAACAACCTGTGCCAAGCTCTGCTACGGTGAAAAGAGGGATTTCAGAAAATGCAGAAATACCTATTTTGAGAAAACTATTAGCTAACAAAAATTACCTTAAAGGTGTTTACAGGAAAGAAACACCATGTATAACAGAACATGTTTAGCAATAAAACTAACCAACGGTCATCTTATCTGTAGTTAGGGAGTGATTTTTAACCACCACGTCCTTCGAGACCCTTCAGTTCCAGCTCCTTACTGACTCCTCACCCATCAATAAATTCAGCTGCTTAAATATGCTGAAAAGGAAAAGCTTTCTCCCTGCACATGAGAAAGGAAACTGTCACCAAAAGCCCACCTACCTGTACAGGAGACTCTAGTTCCAGGCGCTTAGCTAGTCACTCCTACCAGAATGAGGGACTGCTTTTCTTTACAACTTCAGCAATAAATCTGACTGCAGTTTAATTACTTTTTTCCCCCCCCCACTGCATTACATTTCTTCCTTATGACAAATGACTAAGGGGTAAATGAAATGTGATTTTCACGTTCAAATTCAAAAAGGAACATAAAATTACGGCGACCCAGCTTTATTTCACCCACTCTGCTCGAGCCTCTCCTTACCTGTGTTCAGCTGGAACAGGAGGGGGCCAAACAGCAGGATCTCTAAAAGGCTCATCTTGACAGGATACAGGGATATCTGGAGGTCTGTCCATTTTAAAACTCTCTAAAGTGTTGACAATGCTCTTAACTTGTTCATATTCTTCAACTAATTCTTGTCTGACCTTGAGAAATACATACGTAATTTAAAAACTGTTACAATTCAATTCTTTTTGGTTTTAAACCATAGAAAGTGCCTCTAAACAAACACTACCTTCAAAAGCAGAGACTCCCAAGCCTTCCCATTCAACAAACCCCAGACCTATCAGGCTAACAATAAATCTTTAACAAAAACATAAACACTTGAATCTCTGTTGAGGTCATTTTCCTGTTTGTCAATGTCATGGCCACAGATGATGGCTAACGCAGGGATCACTCTTCCCTAATACGTGCTGATGCTTAGATTTACGTGCATATGTTGACATGTATGCACACATAGACACACTCATATACTAGTAAGGGTGCTGTTGGCAGATCTGTAGCGTATTTGCTACTATTCTGGCATAAAAGGACTTCTCTGATAACAGCCTCTGATGTCCTCATTATAAAACTGGCTAAATCAGTAAAATATTGCAAAATTAACTTTGTGAGGGGCACAACATCACCATACAGTCAAAGCAGGAGGCAATTCTTCGGTGGATTGCAAAGATTAAACCAGAAAATGAGACCTTTAACACCCTACAGCATGAGTTGAAATGATAAGAAAAGCCAGTGAAATAAAAATGAGAGGAAATTATGTCTCAGAAAGAAATCAGGGTGCAGAATTATGATTCTGAATTTTACACATGGAAGTTCTGTTGCCACTAGTCAGGGAATTAGAACTACTGCAATGATTTCAAGATTATTTACTTAATATTTGTTCACTTTGATGCTTTTCCATGAAGCCAACAAAAAATAAAATCTGTGTAGAAATTTGTTTAATTTGTTACAAGCTCAAGTTTTGTATGCCAAGGTCACGGGCTCCTAGTACACACAAGCAGCCAAAACCTGCAATGTACACTGCTGCTCAGAAGCATAAGCTTTCAGTGCATTAGTTTAAGATGTGGTAGGATTCACCAGAGTGCACTTGTACTGCGTCTTACCAGCCTTCCACCTATCACTCAGTGATGCTTTCCATCCCGTGGGATCAACTTCTGCGCTCAGTTTGGTTTTTACCTGCTGGAGGGTCAGAACACCCAGATGTCACCTCTTCGCTGAAGTGTCGGTGCACAGCTCAAACGAGTCCATGCGTTGCTGTGCATCCCTGGAAACCAGTATTGGCACTCGGCAGCTGGGATCAGCTTAGGCCACTGGGAATCCTGCCTGTTACGGGCCCACAGCCGGAGCCACAGAGCCATCCTGAACCTTGCCACCCACTGGAAAGGCACACAGGCTCCAAAAGCTCTTGTGAGGAATAGTCAGGGTGAGGATATTTGTGGGCTGTCACCAGGCACGCTGTGGCATGGGGCTTGAAAGACAAAGCCTGAAGCACTGCTAGGTTAATAGATAACACGATGGAGCCTTTAGGCCAAACCATGGCATGTGGCTCCAGAAGAAGCCTTTGCTTTAGATAACGTATGCCTGCTGTCTGGCGAGGTTCAGAAGTTCTGTTAGCATGATTAGGTAAAGTCGCTGGCTTGACTGTAGACCGCTCACCAACCAGAGGCAGTGTAGGTATGGAAGGACCAATCTGTTCTAAGCACACCGTCTTCTGAGCATATTTAAAGGAATGATTTTATACAATAAATAGACTTTTGCTTGCATCAAGCTGTGCCCCTTCTCTCCATCGCGGCAGCACGCTACCAAATGGGGCTACAACTAGCAAACACTGCAAGGCTCATGAATCAAAAGCCAGGATCTGAAGTCAGCTCACAAGGAAGCCAAGGAAAGATACCAGGCACGCAGCCGGGCTCACGTCATGCATCCACGTGAAAAAGAACTGGGAACAATATTGCCTGGGAATGCTGCAGCCAGGCTTCACTGTGTGGCAAACAGAGGAAGGCAACTGAGGTCAGTAACAACAAACACCAGTGATGCTGCCTGAAATCCAGACTCACTTTGCTGCGTAGATACTGAGTAATAGAGAGGATCAGGAGAACAGAGGTCTGCAAATCCAGCCTGTCTGCTGAGGTTATAACAGCAGCAAATCCCAGAACTAGTACTAAACAGCATCACATCTTAACGACTGTTCTTCCTAATGGTGGTAAAAAGATGTGACCACTAGCCTGAGACCTTCCCACCTCCCCCTGTGCTTGGGCACATGCAGCGTGCTGCGTCTTGTCAGGATGCTTTCAGAAACATGCCTCTTCCAGCCTGATTTTCACCTGCCCATCCCATTTCTCTCTCAGATTCTTGTTTCCCCTCTCAGAATGGCATCTTCCCTCACCCCTCCCACTCTACGTATTCAGAACAGCAGCAACTGCCCCGCACTTTTGGTGGAGCATCTCCAAGACAGAAAGCACTATCTGACATAACTCTTTGGTGGGTAAAGTGTGTAAAAGAATAAATGATTGACAGCACTCAGCAACAAACACACATCAGCTTTTTCTGGAAGCTAAACTTCTCCTAAAACACTACCAGGTACACCCCACAGCAAGGTACCATCTTGCTCTGTAATATTTTCCAGGAATTTTCCCATAACAAGACAAATTAGGGGATTTTAGCATCACAAGGGAGTTCTCTGGTTTAAAACCCTGTGTAAGACTGTTGCCAGCAAGATAGCAGGAAGGACAGAGGCAAAGTGAAGGGTAAATCCTCAAGGCCCTGTTACAATGCTGCATTTACTTCACCAGGATCTCTACTTGCATCTGTACGAAAGGAGCCATAGTTCTGAGAAGAACTTGATGAGTGCAAAGCAGCTTTCTTGCTTGTTCCAGATGTGGTTCTCTATCTTTCCAAAGACACAGGACATCCAGCCCAGGCAGGATTGCTCCTGTTCTGCTTTGCTCTCTTTGCTTTCTCATCACACAATCAACAGATGCATGCCCCAGTGCAAGAATTTCCAGCTGAGTTACAAATGTGATTGATTACTCACTTGGTTCCTTCAAACTGTCTAACACGCATCCCTCCTGTCCAAAAATAAATCTAGCCAAACAGCTGCTGTGAGGTACAGAGGAATGGTACAACATAAATCCTTCAGGGCACTGCTCCACGAGAGACAGACATTGCCTACTCCAGTGCTGCAGGAATGCAGACAGGATTCCTCCTATCAGCCTTCCAAAACACGTGAAAAAGATGGTGGAGAACAACCTGCTAACCTCTTGAGGGACAAGAGGCAGTGGGCACAAACTTGCATATAGGAAGTTTCACCTGGACATGAGGAGGAACTTCTTTACTGTGAGGGTGGAAGACCAGTGGAACGGGCTGCCCAGAGAGGTTGTGGAGTCTCCATCTCTGGAGACATTCAAAACCCGCCTGGGCACTGTCCTGTGCAGCCTGCTCTAGATGATCCTGCTATAGCATAGGGGTTGGACTAGATGATCTCCAGACGTCCTTTTCACCCCCTTCTGTTCTGATTCTGTGTTCTCATTCAGTTCCCCGAACCAGCAAGGAGGATAGTATCTGAAAATTGAGAGAAAGTGAACCTTTGATGCCTTAGAAGCTGAAAACAGACCAACCGTCTTTTATCAGAGGCCGGCCTTTTATCAAGGCTGGTCGTCTTTTATTCAGACCTGAGCAGGCCAAACTGAAATACACACCCTTACCACTTAGTATCTGGCAAACCAACCAACAAAACCCCTTCAATGTGTGCAAACAACACAACTAGAAAGGAAAATCAGCTGATAAATTCCTAGAGGTCTTAAAGAAACCAAGTCAGATGAAACAGGTACAGGTTTTCTTGCAGCTGAGAAACAAATAACCCAGACGCAAGTCAAGGGCTGTGCCTTAATTACAGAGGGGACTGAGCAGTGTCTTTGAGTGATCACAGCTACTCTGAAGCAGCTCCAGAAGCCTGCAAGCAGAAAAGTCACTGCTCTGGACTCACCCAGTCTCTTTGCCCCCCCCATCACACCCTTCCCTTGAGTGCCAGAGCCCTCAGGAGGCTCCAGCTCATGTTGTAGAAGAAAGGTTTTAGGTTGCTTATGTTTAAGCAGTTTCAGGAGATAGTGTGGGCCGATTTTGCAGTTCACCACTGCCAAATTGGAAGATTTTGCTTCTCCTCACTTTTTCTCCCCAACCACACTCTGTTGCTGCTCTTCTGGATTCAGGTCTAGCACCTTGGTGCAGTAACACAGCTTGGTAAAATGGCAGAAAACCATCCTAGGAGGGTAAAAAGAAAATAAAGGACACTTTTGCTGGGTTAGCAAGCTGCATTGGCTCGCTACCCTGCGATCAGGTGAATCCCAAGACATAAAATGGCACGGTACAGAGGAGGGAGAGAAGCTGGTACAGCTGGAGGGGAGATGATGTTGGGAAAAGCGTGGCCTCTCCAGGCATAGCAAGATATTAACTGGGTTCAGCTACTGTGTGAAACTGCCTGCTCCCCAGAATCACACTCTGGTAACACCTCTGGCAACTACCAGCCACATCAGCAGCATCACAGGGCATTGGTTAAAGTTGGAAGGCCTGATAAAAAGCCTTTCAGCCCAGGGGGTGGCCCCACAGCTTTGTTTTGACATTCCATCCCTAAGGATTTACAGTAACCAAGCAGAAAACACATCCTAACACATGGGTGACCAAGAGTTTAGTTCACTCCTTCTTGTTGGTAGTTCCAAAAAACATTTCAAGGACTTCCTCTGTATTCCACAATCTGGCAACTGCTCTGCCTTTGCCATCACCAGCTTTATTTGCTGTGCTAGAGCTTGCACGTCTACACAACTTACCACCGCCATAAACATGGGTATTTGTACCTTGGTAAATATTTTTTTTTTTAAAAGTGAGGGTTTTTAAATTATATGCTGGGACATATAATTAAATTTCTAGAAAGTGTTTTCCAAACCTGAAATTACTGCCTGCAATTAGTGTTTGTTATCCAACAAGCTCCATTTTCAAAAAGTTAAAATAAAAATTCCCTAAACCATATCCAAACTGGATGCCCAGTGACACAGTCTGATCCCATGCAGTGCAAGTATAGTTTGGGTAATCACAGTTCTTCATGAGTTACCATCAGGATATTCCCTAATTATTCATGAAGTAACCTGCAAAGTGTGAATAAAACAGGCATGAAGCAAAACCAACATAGGCACAGATTGAAATGTGCTTCAAATTAAAAAAAAAAATTAAAAAATCATCCTTTATTCTTTAAGCATGAACACAGTGCACCTAATCACCTGCTCCAGTGTCTGTGGTAGGTAAGGGTGCCTTGCTGGTTGCTCCCAAGTGCTCTGAGGCTCCTGTGCTCTTAGATATTGTGCAACACAGAGCACATGGTTATAACATGCAGCAGGTTTTGCTCGACAGCCGCTGGCCTTGTCGTAAGCCAGTGCTATCTCCTGGGGGCATGCTCTGCTGTCATTCTGCAGCTGCTGAGCTGTCCAAGCAGCTCTTTCCTACAAGCCAGCTGTCTAGTAAAAAGACTGCAACAGCCAAGAAACTCTCTCAGAATAAACAGGGGGAATTGTCAACACAAGTAAAGTTCACAGCAGCGGTCATGAGAGTAAACGTACCTTTTTTGTTGTTAAGTAGGAAAAAGGATGAGTTGCTTCTGATACTTAATCTTTCCAAGTTCCAGCCTGTGTTTACATGGCTAAATATGCCTACATGTCAGCCAAACCTCAGAGCACAACAGAGAAGGAACTTTCTCAAATGAGCTCAGAAGCCCAGGAATGAGGAGAGAGATGGAGCTACACTCAGCTACCCAAGAGCAAGCTGGGAACTCCCTGGATGCAAAACAAAGAAGGGTCTCAAGTACTGGATATCCCCAAGCCAACTGTCAGACAATCAGAGACAATGAATTTTTCAAAGAGTCAGAGGAATTCTCACAGTGTCACATGACTGCTTTGGTGTACTCCCTAGGATGTACCTTTTGCCCTTTGAAGTTCTGCAGGTTGTGCCAGACTAGAAGTGCAATTTGCACCACCCCAGTCAGCACTGATTTTGAAGTCCCAGAAGCAGAACTGCATCATATGGAAATGGGCCAGTCAATTGTTCCCTGGGGAGCAGATGATACATGTTCACATTCCTTCTCCTTCTAACTATCCTTTCAGCACCAAGCACTAGGAGCCCTTGCAAAGCTGTGACTGTGCCACAGGAAATACAAGCCACCAAATACTTGCACGGAATATCATTGTGTCCAGACCAACCCACAGAAATTTGAAAACAATGACATCTAAGCAAAGAGGGGGCTGAGAGTCTGATCCAACATCCTAAATACTTCTGGCTCACATCTGCACTACGTCACTCAATAAACTGCTGGAAAAATCCCATGTAGTACACGAGGCAACAGAAAGATCTACCTAGCATGAGGTATGTAATTAGGATGAAGCATTTGCTGTAGACAAGTGGCCAGATAGGGATTACAACAGTTCACGTAACAGGTATGACTTGGTCAGGGGCAAAGCCATGGCTGTCACTTTACTTTGAGACATTACCCATTGGAACATTCCCATTTTATGAAGCAACTTGTATGCAAACACTTGCATGCAAACTGAGCTTGCCTCCTCAGAAGTACCAGCAGGACAAACACCCTGCTTGGGCACTGTGCACAGAAAGGACGGGCATGCTGCATGCGGTCAGATCCCTGCAGCACCGGTGAGCCAGGAATCCTTCATGAGGCTCAAGATTGTGAACGTGCAACCAAACAGTACAATTTAAGTAAGAGTCCTGTCCTTTGAGCACTTTCCTACACCGACATTCACACTGTGGACTGCTCCCAGCAGTAAAAGCTCTTCCTACCCAGTGTCTGCTAGAGATTGCTAAAGGCCACCTCCAAAAGGTACCAGTAGTATTATACCCCTGAGATTCCTCAGAGGATGGATAAACTAAAGAACCTAACCAACAGGCTTGTTCCATACTCCAGATGAGACAGAACTTCAGATAAAAACCAATTGCATCCATCCCCTTACCTATGGCTTGCTTTGTTTCTGGAGCCACTTGTAAGAAGCATACAGGTATGGAAATCTCTTGCTTCTGCATATTATTGATACCAAGTCAGTTAGATCTGAATTTTGCTAAACTTATGTAATGTACATGGCATAACAGTTTCCTGAGAATGGTCTAAAAAGAATACCTAAATATTAGTTTAATGTTAGTTTCTTGTGCTCTAACTATTGGGTTAACTTTTCTTCAGAACAAACTGTCAGACAGCTACTGAATGTGACTGACAGTTTGGGTGCAGCTTCTGCTGGAGCTGGAAAGCAGTGCTAACATCAGATCATCCAGATCACTAAGACTCACTCTTAGTCTGTCTCAAGGAGTGAGAAGTCACAACAATTATTTATAAAGAGTGGTTAAGAAAGCAGGTCTACCTCTATAGGTCTCACCAACCCATTCAGGTGCAGTCCCAAGGCTGCTTGATTTACTGTCAGGGCTGTATCATTTTCCTCCCCATGCTACGGGTAGTCCCATAAATGAAGGAGAAGGCAAACAGCCTAGAGATGAAACTCATTTTTTAAATCACACTTTTTCCTTTTTGGTGTTTGCCCCTGAGCCCAGAGCAGCAGCAGTAATGGCAAAGCAATATTCTCACTGCTCATCTGCCACCACTGTGCTGGGAAGTTTCAGAACTCACGAGCACGTAGCATGACAGACGCTACTCCACCTACTGCTGATCTTCCTGGGGACAGTATTCTGAAGCATTTATGGGACACTGTCAGGGGCCATTCCGGTTTCCCCTAAAAGGGGTAATTTCTGAGAAGGTGCCAACTTCAGATCCTCCGTTAAGGAACCAGCTGCCTTCCCCAGGGAATAATCCCTGAAACTGTGTTAATGGCCCTTTCTTACTTGAGGCTTGTCGCCAATGTACAGCACACATTCCACGGTGTACATGCTCCTCTGAAGCAGTTCAAACAACACACAACACCGTAAGACTTGAAGTAACCTTCTAAAAGATAAGAGCTGTTAAAAGTTTAATGGAAGAATCAATGTCACTGAAAGAAACACTAAATACTGGAAGTGAAAGCAATGCAGAGATGCAGCTGCAGAGGAAGGAAAGCCTCATCCTTTACCTTCCCATCAGCTACAAGTTCAGCAGGACAGAGGGACAGGCATGGGGCATGAACACTTCATATCAGCATACCCTGGGGTGTACTGGGGATCTGAGCTTGAATACAAACACTTCAACACGAATATCTCCTATATAATACCCAGCTTATTACATCGCCACGAAAGCAAATCACACTTGTCCACGCACATGCTTTGCTCTCTTTATAAGCAGACAGACTTTTACAGTTCTACACTGAACACCTATAAACAGTACTGTCATTACAAAATGATTGCCAACAGTGTTGTAGCTACTGGTACACAAACCACTCCATGTTAGTGTCAGAGGTTTCAAGCACAAAACCACAACCAAAGCACCTGCTGCAATAAAAAGGAAAACTTTGCTTCTGTTTTTAAGTGACATCATTTAGGCATACGATATTTAGAAAAACTCTTCTTGAAATCATCTCTTCAGCTACTTACTGAAAATGCAAGCTACATTCTTCTTTCAAAAAATAATAGTTATGTAACATGAATTCTTTATTCTGAAGTACACCTTTATATGGTTATCCTCATTTTGTACAATGAAAAATGGAACCACAAAATGTACAGAAGACTTAAATGCTGGAAGTGCTAAACAAGGTTTTTCATATTGCTTCCTTGGCTTCATCAGTTCTCTGCTTAGCAAGGTGATGTGTGTGTGCAAGAAGCAGGCTAAAAGTTTTAGAAACCAGATCCAAGTCTGAACATCATAGCATTCAAGTTAACTGCTACTCAAACAACCATTCTAGTGATGCTAACTCATCCACTCACAGCTCAGTTTGGTGGGCATTAGATGGTCAAAAGATAAAACAGAAAAAGGAAGACCTCAGCAAACCAGTTCTTCCAAAGTATGCAATCACACACAGCCCAGTGATTAATCAGACATATTAAGTGAAAACAGCAACAAATTGATTCAATTAGAAGACAATAATTCCTTTTAAATATGCCACAAAAATTATTTCTCCATAAATATCAACAAAATACTCAGATTTTGTGAACTCAGCTGCAACATACATCCTCTACAGCTTAAAAGGTCTGGGAAGTAAAGTATGTTTTTCAAATATCAGTAGAATAAAGGCAACCTTATTTCACCTTACCTGCTGCCATTTGCCCTTAATTGCTGGATCTCTGATTGACTGGCAATGTCTCTGGATTTGTTGGATGACACCCTGGTAATAGACCATAGAAGAGTCGTAATTCCCAAGGAGTGCATATTCTCTTCCTTTTTTGGCATTATCGCAAATCTCTGCTAAATTCATCTTCACTCAGAAATCTAAAGGAGAACATAATCATCGGAAAAATTAATTTTATATGCTGTAGAATAATTCAGACCATGACACACCAGTTTTGGTTTTTCCTCTCACAGCTGAATTGTGTCTTTCCACCTCCCATCCCCCCGTCTTTTTCAACCATTTAGCTCTGGAGTATCTCTTTACTAGCCTAAGGTTTGAGATCGTGAACGTAACTCTTTTATAGTGATAAAAAACACAGCTTCTTTGCTGCCTTTGGCCCCAATCTTGTTAAATTAATGCAAGAAAATTAAATGCCCTGCCCACATTGAACCTAACAAGCCAAACCTTAATTTGTAGATCACTACAATATATTAGCAGCCATCAACCCATGAATCACAAATCACACAAGGCATTAAATTTCTTTTTATACTGTTGTATTACATACGTGCCTAAATGTGCCAACCAGCATCAGGGAAGTCTGCACTTAGCTCTTTCAAGAGCCCTCACCCTAATGAGATTACGATATGGTTGAATGACAGATCTACTATAGACAAAGTTGAAAGCCTCATTCTGTTTAAATGTTCTTTCAAAGTACTCCAACATCCACATGCTGACTTGAATTTTTTCATTAAATTTAACATGTCACTTTGGGATTTATGGCAGAGTTAGCAATCCAAATTTAAGATTTCTTAAAATAGTGATTCCCAAAGCACAACCTTCCTCTAGTCCCCAAAACAACTTAAGATTTACAGATTTTACTATTTTATACACAGCATGACTTTAAGGCAAAGCCAACAGCCAACTCTTTCCAGTAACCATTCAAGAAAGTGATATTAAGCCATGCATTCAAAAGTAAGCTATACTGTACACCTAGGTTTGTATTTAAAGCTCAAGATCAAAGCAGTGCCTGCCCCTTCATCTGAATCCCACATGAACCAGCGTCAAGGTCCTACTACAGGGCTGCATGCAGTAGGAGCAAGTGGTAGCAGAGAGAAGCCAGAACAGGGAGAAACAACCTTTCACTGCCTAGTGGGTTATGAAAATGTTGGTCGTTTTTATAGAACGGTCAAGATCAAGATGGCATTAAGGAGGATGTATCTTACACCTCTGTATTAGCAAATATAAACACCTCATGCTTAGCAAAATTCAAACCTATAGCAAACACATACCCTGGCTCTGAGCGGTGCCAAACTGAGGGTCCTTACTGCTGCCTGCAGCTGCACACCAGGCCTGCTCCACCACCACCTTGTCACTCCTGCTCCCTGCTACTAAACCCTGAAAACCCATTACCCTCACTTGAACCCACAGACGACACAGCTTCCATGCTGCTGCCCCACGGCTAGCACTCCACCGAGAGCAGCAGGATGCACTGGGGCTCACTTGTCCTGACACCGTACCACACATATCAGCTTGCAAATGATTCTCCTGGGCTGCTATAAACTTCTGGGTGGGAGCTGAACTAGGATGGAAAGGATAAACATCCCAATTTTGTTTTCTGTCAATTCTGAGGATATGCAAGATCCCTCTGTGGGAGCTTTAGCTCTGTGACAATTAAAACCCTTTATTTTAAAATACAGAAGATAACTGATAGGAAAAAGTGATGTCACTTGCATTGCACTGGAAATAAAAAGATAGTAACAGAATACAGGTTACAAGCCATTTAGATCTGATGAGTCAACTTGTAAATGAACAGCCACCACCTGGGGCAGAATCTGTTGCCCCATCTTCAAACACATCCAGGTTAGGATGTGTTTGCTACACAACCAGCTTGTCCCTGTAAGAAAAACAGTCCTCAAGCCTCTGGAGGATTTCTCTGCATGGAGCAAACAAAGAGAGTAAATAAAACATTTCTAAGGAATTGCTGCATCCAATTCCTAGAAATACACAATAATAAACAGAACATGGGCTTACTTTAGCAGTCTCTTGTATCTGTTTGACAGCTGGCTTCCACCCTGCAGGCATGTGTGTAAGTCCCCTTTGCCTTACGAGGGCTGACACGCACGTGCCCCACTCACCGAGGACACAGCCTCCTCGTCTCCTGTGGAAGCTGGGCCCACCCATGGGCCAGAGCAGTCATGCACCCATGGCAGCCATGCAGGCACGTGCCATGCAGGCTCGTGCTCACTTCAGAAGTGATTAGTGCAGGGAGCTGGGAGGTGGAAGGCAGACAAATTTACATAGTTTTAAACCTGCAGGGGGAATCGGAATGAGAGCCATTTTGTCCAGGAGTTTGGGGGCTTCTGGCCTTGTGTACTCGACGTGTAAGCAAGATCTTGATGCCCAGCTTCTAAACGACAAAAGGCACAGAAACCTGGAGCATACAGCGAAGTGGGTAGATATGCATGTATGTTCCTACTGAGTGCTTGATGCCTCCAGAACCAGGCTGATGACAAAAGCCTCTGGATCTTTCTCTTGGACTCAGCTACTTCAATTTTTACTTATCACCTACCCTAGACATCAAAGCAGGGTATGTAGCTTGAGAAGGTAAATATGCCTGAGATGTTTGAAACAGCAACCGTAGACCTCAGTCCCAAATCAGAGCCCCTCCTGACTCTCAAGTTCTCTGAGGTCCTACTACAAAAAGACGTGGTTATTTTAAACTTATGGCTCAAAGTGGCTTAAACAAATTACAAACCTTTTATGCATGTCAGTGATAGTCACATTAGTACAGAACAGTCAAAGCAAGTCAAAATAAATATGTCCAAAATGAAGGAATGTTTTTGTTTTGTTTTTTTTTAAAGAAGGAAATCCTTCCTGGATTGTTTTCTGGACAACCTCGCTCTTCAGTGCCATGGGTGGGGAAAAAGAGGTAGCTGGAACTCAACGAGGGCTTTTTCACAATACATACTTAATTTTTTATTATCTGTTCTGCATTATAGAGTTCATAGAATATTGTAAACACCCAAGAAAAGAGAAATACGGAAGTCATAAATAGTGCTTCTGATGTTTTCTCTCTGTTGTCTGGGATTTTGTTTAAATATTTGCCTTTCCTGCCATACCAGAGCCACATCTTTTAATACATAGCCAGGATCAACTGTTGTTGGCAGGTACATTTAGAACAACTTTTCATCCTGTCTTTCCATGGTTCTTTCCTGCAGTAGACCATAACAGCTCCACGGCACATCAAGATATCCTTGGAGATTCCTTAGTTCATGGATCATTGACAAGAAGAGACATTACAGACATTCATGTCGGCATAGCTGCCACACATGGGGTCTTAAGCCCACTTGTTAAAAACCCTGCAGCAACTGGGCTAAAAGGTCACAAGGGATATTAATCTCTATTCTTCGGAGCATAAAGCTGAGCTGATCCCTATCTGGGGTCAGAAAAGAATTTTTCTCCCAGAACTAAAGCAACGCACAATTGAGCAAGATCCAAAAGAGTCTCTATTTTCACATTAAAGCATTATACGCACACAAACATCTCCGCAGGCAGATACAGTTGCTGCATGAATGGCAGGCAAAGGCAGGGGGCAGGTTGTTTAGCACACTGCTTCCAACTTGTGAGCAACACCAGTGGGCATGCAGGACGACTGTTCCACTTCATCCCACCTCCCGCTTACCGTCATGCCAGTGCTACCAGGGGCAATAAACACCCTCCCCTATGCATGAGGTCTGTAGCAGGGGTTCTCCTATTTCTTGACACTGAACATTCAAGTTTGCAAATGCCAAAACAAAAGGCATCTTTTGTAGCTTTATATGACTTTGTTACGTCTATATGTTTTGACACCATCAGGTTCACAACTGCGTCACACTTATTCCACAGGCACTTGACTCTTGCACTGGATGGATGACACTCACTAAATAAGCAGTTATTTGGTTTTGGTTTCCTCTCGTCTCATCAAGCCTTATTGACTGCCTAGGAATCAGACTTTTCTCCAAATAAGTTAATTCCCCATTGACAGGGCTGTAATATACCTGTTTTTTTTCTGGACACGTCTCTTTCTCTGACCAGAATTTTACCCAGGCAGACCAAAACTTTTCCACAGCTCCCTGGGACTGCTGGACATACAGTGTCACATCAAAGCATCTGTGCCGTATTGCTGTCTAGACAGCTGAACATCTGGAAAGGCCTGGACATACACAGATGAAGACTGGTTATTAATTCTGTTTCTCATTTTCTGCAAATCAGCCGTGCAGCATGACGTCAGGCATGCAAGGTAAGAGACCCAACTAACATCACAATTATACATCTTCCACTTCTACTGGACAGAGCCAGGATGTCCATCTGCTGCTGCACAGCTCCAGAACAGGTCTGCCACACCAAGCAATGCAAGGAAGAGAATTCCATTGTTAAGAGGTTTTCATTGTTTGATCTATCCATTTTCACGTGCACCCACTTAAATAGAGTCTAAGCAATGAACTGAAGTTGTCCAGTTCTCAAATTCTTCTCTCTGCTTGGAAGCTTTTCCTTCTGATTCATCTAAACTTGCCCTTCTTAGTTTAAGGCCGTACTGTTTTTTGCAAGGCAGCTTTGGCCTAGAGGGGGCTACCTCTCCCTCAATTGTGTCCTCCCTTAAAATAGTACAAGGATCCTATTTTCTATTGCCCCTTCAAAGTTAAAACTTGTTAAAATAGACACATACAGTTTAACAACCTGGAAGAGCACCAACACCACCACTAACTGGGACACTCCCAAGAGGAAGAAAAAAGCATTTCCCCCGGCATGGCATGCAATTCCCAGTAGAAGCCTACAGAAGTCTGTTCCTGAAATACACGGTGTTTCTTTTTCATGTGCTTGATGTATTGCATTTTCTTTTTAAGAATGTTACTCAAACACACAATTGTTAAAAAAAAAATTAAGTAAGTCATGCCTGTTTTATTAGAAAGATAATCCCTTTTATTTTGGACTTGGGTGCCGAACAACTGGTCTTCATTTCTAATAATAAACTCTCCCTGTTCAGAAGCAATCACTGATGCTGCAGACAATTATCAGGCATTACGTTCGCATGACAAAAACATCATTTTAACTGATCACTGTCAGATAAAATACAAACAAACAAAAGGCTTGCCAAGTTCCACAGCCAAATCTATCTTTCCCTGTCAATTTGGCTTTGCTTAAACTTGCAGCTGTGGTCCCACGGACTGGTGTGGAAGCAAACAATCATTACCTCACAGGATCACCACTCCTGTTAAAAAATATTACATAAATAACGATGTGGCTTCGTTCCAGAAGATCTGGATTTAAGCTACACATAAATAGCTTCTTGTATCAAAGACGAGAAGTGTGCTGTGCCAGTGCTGTCTTTTTTCTTTTTGGCCTTTTGCTGTGTGCATCAGCAGCGACAAGAACTGCTACAATCACAGCAGCAGTGCTGGGGGTTGCAGTGGGTAACGTCACTGCAGTGCTCGCTCCCTGTTTGACATGTCACTTCAAAGCAGCACACACACCAGAAAAAAAGCACAGATGTGCTGTGGTCACACACCGTGGTCCAGGAAACCCAGAGCTGAGGGATCTTTCAGTTCAGTTGACCGCTGTTAACTGGGGCTCAGCTTCTTTGAACTGAAACTCTGGTTTGAAATAGCGGGCACGGAGTTAACGGGGAGACGTGTATGGGAGTGGGAAGGAGAAGCAGCATGCACACACGCCTCAAATTATTTCTGTGTGGCATCTTCTGAGAGCTAACTTGAAGCAGAGAGTTGTGTCTTGTTTGAAATGCAAGTGAAAAAAAATAATTAAAGGAAGTAAAGACATTCACCACAAGTTAACAGTGAACACAAACACCCAAGAAACCACTAAAGAGTTTGTAAGTATTTTAATTATAGGTAACAAGCTGTTGCACCAAACAGTAGCACCCTGGAGAATGAAAGGATCATTTGCAAAGCCTCTGAACTACAATTTTTTTAAGAACTAGAAAGAGGAGAATCAGAGATTGTTGTTCTATTCCTAAAATAATCCCTAAAATTCCTACAAAAATGTATCCTTCTCCAGAGCACCTCAGGTACCAGCTTCAGGTGTATCTGTATGGTCCCTTCACCATTATTCAGGGTAAAAAGGTGCCCATCAGCTAGGCTGGGTAACAGAATGAACACAGCTAACACAAACACTCTGGGGCACTCCAGGGAGTGCAGCTCCATAAACATACAGTTTTGGCAGCAGGAGGCTTGCTAGCATCTTCTCCATCTTAGCCCAGGTTGGCTCCACACCTCTCTCTTCTGTCCAGCATGGTCTCCGGGGCTTCTGGCATCAGTACCACACCAAACCCAAGCCAGTGTTCAGGTGGCACCAACCCTGAGGTGACCGATCCCTCCTCTGACAGGATGTAGGGTTCAGATACCTGAAGGTATCACCAGGGTCTGCCTGGAGTTCAACAAAGCGGAACTCGACCCAAATCAATAATCCCTCTCCTCCTTTGTGGAGCCACCTGCTCCTCCACACATCACGCTTCTGGTAGGGTCACCAAACCGAACGTGTCACTAAAGACTCTCCGGATGGGTCTGTCCGGAGCCAGCCTGGGTTCAAAGTGTTTATTAAGTCGGGCTCTGTGCCAAGAAAGGCAGTTAAAGGCAGTTAAACCGATCCTGCACCTGGCCCTGGATACAGAGCATCCACGCTCCCGCAGAGCTGCAGCCCACCAGGCCAAAGGCAGCTCCACAAAGCCTCACTTCTGGCGCAGCTACATTCCTAGCGCAGCCGATCTGCAACCCAGATCACTTTCCATGAATAATTGCAGGTTTAATGGACTCACACATGTGTTTATAACCCTGACTCATAAGGTCAGAATTTAAGCCCGGATAGTTTTCCACCTTTTGAATTCCCCTCTGAATTTCAAAGAACTATGAACAGTTTCGGGTTATTTTTTTGTTAGAATTTTGCTCTTTTAAAATTGTTCTAATGAATAGTGTATGTTCTTTAAAATTTATATGCATATTGCTGTTAGTTCTACATACACCAAGTCTTTAGATTTCTCGCTCATCCCCAGAAGAATCAGCTTTTGGCTTTTTTTCAGTTACACAGCAAACCAGATAAAGGCCTACGGTTGTTTCTTTGTCTTCCCTTTACTTTTTTAACTATCCAGAGATTATGATAAGCTCAAGGCAGGATCTATTCCTCTCCATTACCTGCTCAAAGAGCAAAGTGCCCTGGAAGCATGCTGGCAGTCTGGTTAAATACCAGAGAGCGGCAAGAAGCCTAAGCCTGCCTAGGATGTATCTGACATGG
The DNA here is from genome assembly GCA_013400835.1 of Zapornia atra. NCBI lineage: Eukaryota > Metazoa > Chordata > Aves > Gruiformes > Rallidae > Zapornia > Zapornia atra. The sequence goes on from VZTU01000445.1 coordinate 28,306, forward strand.
GGGTGAGAGGAAAGGGGGAAAGAAAATAAATAATAAACTGCCCATAATAAACTGCCCAAAACTCTTTGCCTGCATTAAAAGTCAAACATCCGTTGGAAGGCAACCCATCTCTTTGACACTGGAAACTGTATTAGATGTTCAATAGTCTTATACAAGCGAATACTAATGCATTGATGCTTTTAAGATACAGGTGTTGAGGAAGAAAAAAATAACTCCCTCTCATATAGTTATCATAAATAAATGTATTTTAAATATGATATGGAACAGAACTGTGATCTTATTATGTGATTTTTTCCAACCCCCCCATGACAGAGGGGTTGGAGCTGGATTATCTCTGAAGTCCCTTCTAACCCAAAGCAGTCAATGATCTTATACTCCCTCCATGCCTGCTGGAGATACAAGATAAAGCGTAGCAGTAGAATTATCATCAGAGGAAACTGAGAGGAAGAAGAGACAAATGTCGGTACTGACATCATGCCAAACATGTGGGCACAATAGAAATGAAGCAAAATTATTTTAAAAAGCAACACACAGTGTCTGTTCATATAAAGACCACCTCGTGCGACAAGCTCAACAGAGCCCAAGCGTGGCAGGACACATGAAACTGGAAGCCATGAAGTGAACTGGTTGGAGAGACTCTGCAGAGCCCCTGGCTGTCTTTGATCGGTGTCTCCTCCGTATCCATTTACCCAGCCTCCAGCCTCCTCTGCCTTCTGCATAGCTCCCCTCCCCTTCATCCATCCACCTCTATTCCCATGTGCCCCTTGCCTTGCATTCATTCTTCCCTCATGCTCCGGCTGAGTCCTCCACTTGCACCCACACATCAACTGACGCATCCTCCCCCCTGCCGCCTCCTAACTGCATCCACCCACCCGGGTTTCTCCCGCACCCCCACCCCTTCATCCACTCATCCTGCAACACGCCTCGCCTTCTGCGGCCACCTGCCCACCAGCACCTCCCCGCCCGCAGCCGTGCCCGAGGCCGGCGGGCCGCACCCCCTTCCTCGCGGGGCACA
>VZTU01000445.1:30227-40392 GCA_013400835.1 Zapornia atra
GAAAGGGTGGGGTTTTCCCGCGGAGCTTAACACAAAGGACCATCGCGACGTGCCGCCGGGGATGGCTGCGGGCGCTGCCTACCCCAGCCGCCCGGCCGGTCTCTGGAGGAGCTCGGTACTAAGCATCCCGGCCGGAGGCAGGCAGAAACTCGCTTCTCCCTTTCAGCCCGCTGCGGCTGGAGCTGAAGCGGCGCGGTCCTCGGCGAGGGAGGGGGTGTAAGCGCAAGGGCAGGACGACGCGGCGGCCGGGCTGGCTGCCCAGCGCCGGCTGTGTCCTCTCTGACCGTGTCTTCTGTGCCTGGGGCCCGGGGGTGGACACGCCCGCTCAGAGCGCGGAGCTCAGCTGCTTCCACGCCAGCTGAGGGAGCGGCTGGGAACGGCAGGACGCGCGCTCGGCCTGCGCGGGCGGCAGGGGGGCCTGGGACACCGCCTTCGCTAGTGGCTGCCACCGCTTTTATATAGGGGTGAAGGGAAAGATTTGGGGATTTGCCACTTCCCTCAGACCGAAGCGATACCTGGTGACGGCGGGCAGCCCCGCGGGACGGCACCGCCACCCAGTTTGTGTGTTCTCCTGAGGGTGAAGGTTGCCTGGCATGTACGAAGCGTGCATCCCCCAGTTAACGTGAACAGCCCAGTCCCTGCAAGGGCAGCGATGCGGTAGCAAGCGTCTCTAAGGATGTCACGCCACAGTAAATGCAAGCTAGGGTCCCTGTTGCCACCAAAAGGGGCAGGCCTGCCTTCCCCTCTGATCACAGCTTACGCTTTCCTGTTTGTTCTTTACACGGCAATGGTGCTTACGTTGCCATCTGGCAAGGCAAGCCTGGGGTCTGATCCGGTGGAAAGCCAGTTACGCCTCTCCAAAAAATTACCAGCCTTCAGCTGGATCCAGTTCCCGAGCTAGCTGACCCTGCCGAGCTGCTGCAAGCACAAGGGGGGCAGAGGAGGCGTGGAGGCAGGAACATCCCCTCGGATCTGAGCTGCGGTTTTGTGTGCAGTGACTCCTTACTGCTGGAACTGCCTTGCGACTGCTCCGAGAGTGTCCCACTGATGATGATGGTCTTGTGATCGCTCCTAATAGTGACACACAGTTCCTCTGGAAAATGCCAATTGTAGTTACTTTGAGGTAGCAGCATGAGGTTGTGTCTCACAAGAAGGTTCTCAGACATGTTAGCTGACACGAGTGAAAGAGTGGGGATTGAAGCAAAGCTCTTAAACAATACAGCATGTGTGAATGTGTCACTAGTACATCTACAGATCTTGCTTCCCCCAAAATCATGTGGAGATTCTTATGCCTTTGTGAGTATTTTAGAACTGGGGCCAAAATCGTGATGAATTCATAACAGCTGCAACTCTGGCTTCCCCTTTTTCCAGATTTCTTCAAACTTGCCTGCCCATGGCATCAATTCCCACTGGTTTTTTCACATACCCAAAAGCATAGATGCTGTGCAGACCTTAGAGAGCTCAGTGCTTCATGGGGAGAGCAGATCAACAGCAGCCTGCTCCCATGACTGCCATAATAACCCTTCCCACAAGACTGTATACCTCTTATCCCATTAGGCAACTCATTAACTGCTTTGTGTGAGGACCATATCCTCCAGCTAGGAAACTCTCGCACAGAGTAGGTTGGTTATTTAGCTAGAATCTCCATCTGTTTGGTTTGGGATTTTTTTTTCCCCCTTTTTTTTTTTAGTAATGCTGGAGTCAAATGGAGCTGCTTCTTAGTGTCAGAGGGTACCTGTACTACCACTGACCTCCCTTTGAAACTTGGACCCTTCAGAGGGAAAGTTTGGTAAGCATTGGTCTATGCAGCTTGCCAAGATCTGTTAAGAGACCAAGTCAGCAGGAAGAGAACCACACCTCTGGGTTCCTAGCCCTGCACACTAGGTATATGTAGGATAATTTGGGTGCAAGGGACCTCAGGAGGTTACCTAGTCCAGCCGGACAGTCACAAGTTCATGAACTTGCTGATAAGGCGAAGGAATGGTAGGTGTGAAATGTCATAGCCTCTCCTATTGGTGCAGGCAGAGAAACTGCAGCAGATCTGGCTGGAGTGATGCAGAAAATACCACTTCCCTGACCATCTATTCCACTTCCTTAGTGAAGGTTCCTGCCTCCACAGCAGTCCCTGGATTGGAAAACACTGCTGTTTCTAATCCATTTTAATACAAAATATGACATTAAAGTCCTCTCCATCAGCAGTTTAATTTGCTGGAGCTTGCATTGAAGCAGTGGGGACTTGCCCATGTGTTTCAATCCCCCAGCTCTCCTGCAAGGCAGTAATCTCAGGCAAAGAGGAGGTGGGAAATCGCTGGGAGGGGAGTGTGATGCTTTAACCTACCACAACTTTTTCTACTGTATGTTCTCACAGCTCAGATCTTTTTGATGGAGGCTACAAACCTAGCAGTGTTGGTAGGTACCAAACCTAGTACGATGTTGGTAGGTACCAGCGGCTGTGGATAGGCAGGCTCCAGCTGTGTTGGTGGAGAAGAGCATCACTCACAGCCAGACCCCGGAGACTTATCGTGCTCCTTTCCAGCAATCTGCAAATCTGCCAGCAGAGCTGATTGTGTGCCCTCTCCCTCTGATTTATTCCAGTCAGTTCAATCAGAAGCTGATATAAATTAACGTAACTCTCTTGCTGTGAACATTTGATTTGGTTCAAAAGTGTCTCTTCAGCTAGAGTAATTGCAGGCACTGCCGGGTAAGTTTAAAGCTATCCACTCTTAGGGCCTGTGTCAGATTAACGAAACTGCTGTCTGAATTGATTTGGTTATCATTGCAAAAATTCCATAGGCTTCTGGCTAGCTCAGATGGCCGGCACAGGCTTTTAGCACGAAGTAGCAGAGAGCTTCTTTTGTAACCTCCTCCCACACAAGAAGGTTGAAAACACGCAAAATGTCTGAATTATGAACTGCTCTTTGCTTTTGTCTTCCCTTCCCCTTGCAATTATGTTTAACTAGACGACGGGAATTATTGTGCCTTCATAATAATCTTTAAAGCTTCACATACAAACATAACTCTTTACCAAAGGTCTTACAGGTTACGTTCAGAAATGCTGTAATAATGGAAGGTGAAAAAACACAGGGAAGCAATAGGGAAAAGAAGGTGCATGTTACATATTCATGGGCATTAACCTTCCAGGAGAAGCCATGCACAACTCAGTAAAGGGCATCAGTAGACACACACTGTTAATTTTCATACACATACAGTAATTGTTCTTCTGCGTACATATTTTTATGGTATGGTATTTATCAGCATGACACATCTACTAATTTCTCTCCTAGGAAAGAACCTCAGAGTCTGAACCTTGAGAAATTGTGATGGAGTGGCAACACAGAAGGATTTAGTCAACATCTTGCACGCCAGGTACATCTCAAATATGCTGTGAATTGATAACAGAGAACAGTTCAAGGGAAAGCCATTCATTTTCAAATGAGATTTCAGTTAAACCGGAAGGTGAGAGTACGAATGGACATGGGTGTTTGTATTTATCTGATCAGATAGAGACATCTGTCTTGTGGACCTTTGAGTTAGCTTTTTGTGCTAGAGGGAGAGAGGTAGGTACTTCAGAGACGCAATTCCCACTTTGACCAAGGTGGACTGCGTCCTGAATGTGTGATTTTTTTTCCCAGTGCTTATAGCAGACTTAGCTGATCAGCATAAATATCAGTGTTTGCACTGTAGATGCCTAAAGGTAGGTGAGAGGAGTCCCACCTAATGTGTTTGTTGCACTGCTAGAGCCATATAGAGGGAAAGTTGTCTTGGCACTTACAATTAGGTTGATTAAAACAATGAAGAACAAGTCAGTGCCAGATTAATGGAAAATACAGGTAGAAGAGAAGAGAGATCTTTGAGATGGGTTGAAGCAGGACTGTGGTAGGTTAAAAAAAAACAAGTTCTTTTTTGAGTGTGGACAGAAATCAGGAGAAATAACAGGAACTAGGATATTGTGTCTCTCTGCTGTGTATACTTAATGTGCAGAAGCATTTTGCATATGTTGGAGCATTTTTCTTTGGAGAATGAATAAGGAAGTTGCTTACAGTAGTCAAAGAGAGAGGAAGACTTGGACAAAAACCTCAGAGTCAGGCCCAGGGATCTGTGTGTCATCAACTGTTAAGTGAAAACTGGGACTGGGAAAGAAGTTTATTCACATCATCTCAGTCCTGTGGCAAACCACGAGACAGTATCAAGTGGCAAAGTTCCCTTAATCTGTCTGCTAGGGTTGACAGATGAGAGGAAATCTCCCGTGATGCACAATTAAGCAAAAAACCTGTTTGGCAGTATAACTCTTTCATGGTAGAGTGTTAATTTTAGGCTGGTTTGCTAAAGCTGTGACACTACTGGAGCCGTGTGTTGTCCCACTGAAGTAATTCTGAACCATACTGGCCAGCTTCAGAAGGGCAGAGGTCTGAATGGTGATCAAGTTCCTTTTAGCTTTGTAGTGAGCATCGTGGTAGAAAAGATGGACTCAGGTGGTGCCCCTGCTGAGCGCAGGGTAGGCAGAATGTAGCTGTTACTGGTGACAAGCTGCCCCGTCTGCAGGTGTAAAATGACTGACAGCTCCACAGGTAACACTGCTTGCAGCTATTACTTCTGCACACAGCAGCAATACCACGAATGGCCCGTGGGTGAAGCAGTGAGGGCCAAGTGGAGATGGTACAGAACTGTAGATACCAGGCTTCCATAGCTTGAGCGAAGTGGCTGGAAATCTGTTTGCCAGAGAAGGACCTGGGGGTGTTGATTGACTGCAGACTGAATATGAGCCAGCAGTGTGCCCAGGTGGCCAAGAAGGCCAATGGCATCCTGGCTTGTATCAGACACAGTGTGGCCAGCAGGTCCAGGGAAGTGATTGTGGCCCTGTACTCGGCATTGGTGAGGCTGCTCTTCAAATACTGTGTTCAGTTTTGGGCCCCTCACTACAGGAAAGACATCGAGGTGCTGGAGTGTGTCCAGAGAAGGGCAACCAGGCTGGTGAAGGGGCTGGAGAGCAAACCTTATGAGGAGTGGCTGGGGGAGCTGGGGTTGTTTAGTCTGGAGAAGAGGAAGCTGAGAGGAGACCTTATCACCACCTGCAATTACCTGAAAGGAGGTTGTAGAGAAGTGGGTGTTGGTCTCTTTGCCCAAGTGACAGGTGATAGGATGAGGGGGAATGGACTCGAGCTGTGCCAGGACAGGTTCAGATTAGACATTAGGAAAAAGTTCTTCACCAAAAGGGTTATAAGGCATTGGAACAGGCTGCCCAGGGAGGTGGTTGGGTCACCATCCCTGGATGTATTTAAAAGACCGATAGATGAGGTGCTCAGGGATATGGTTTAGTAGAGGACAGGTACGGGTGGACTCGATGGCCTCAAAGGTCTTTTCCAACCTTGTGATTCTGTGAACGGTTGCATGACTTGAGCCTGTTAACTCAGGCACAGCCATTAATTTTCAGTCATGTTGATATATATTATTGTCTTTCCCCTGCAGTTATTTTTTCTGGCTTGAAAGTGGCAGTTTCAAGTATGGGAGCTGTTGGGGAGCTGTTTGCACACAGATTTAGATGCCCAAACCACTAGAATAAATGAAGCACAGTCTGATACATATTAATGGCTTGCTCCACATGTTTGATTTTTTTAGGTATGTTAGTTCCAGTTCTGCAGTGTGAGATACTAGAAGATGAATTAAGTTATCCATGACCCAGCAATGGCCAAGGAGGCCAATGTTATCCTGGAGCACATTAAGAAGAGCGTGGCTAGCAGCACAAGGGAGGTTATCCTCCCCATCTGCTCTGCCCTGGTGAGGCCACATCTGGAGTGCTGTGTCCAGTTCTGGGCTCCCCAGTTCAAGACAGACAGGGAACTACTGTAGAGTCCAGCGGAGGGCTGTGAGGATGATGAGGGGACTGGAGCATCTCTCGTGTGAGGAAAAGCTGAGAGAGCTGAGTCTGTTTAGCCTGGAGAGGACTGAGAGGGCATCTCATCAACACTTACAAATATTTAAAGGGTGGGTGTTTAGAGGCTATGGCTAGGCTCTTCTCAGTGGTGCCCAGTGACAGGACAAGGGGCAACAGGCACAAACTGGATCACAGGAAGGTCCATCTGAATATGAGGAAGAACTTCATTGTGAGGGTGAAAGAGCACTGGAACAGGCTTCCTGGAGAGGTTGTGGAGTTTCCTTGTATGGAGATATTCAAAACCTGCCTGGATGCATTCCTGTGCAACCTCCTGTGGGCGATCCAGCTTTAGCAGGGGGTTGGACTAGATGATCTCCAGAGGTCCCTACAACCCCCATCATTCAGGGATTCTGTGAATTGCCTTTAACAATCCATTCCTATAAACACATTCATCTAGGACAGAAGATAGCTACACTTAAAGAGCTTTCTCTAACATATTGGTAATTCTCTCCAGGACTGTCTCAAATAGTCCTTTGTATACTGCTGTGATCAAGGACAATGAAGGTGGCTATGCTGGAGAAAGACACACTGAAAACCGGTGTTTTGGTGTGTGCCTGAGTGTCAGGATTCTGCAGGGCAGGAGGTCAGCACACCAGAAGCTGTGCATCTGCACTGGAAGAACAACTTCTGTCATTTACTGAGAACTTCTTAAATACCCATCACTGAATGTTTAAAAAGTTCTGAGTAGGTAGGAGCAGTGTAGTAACTGACAAGGTATAATTACAGATGAAAGTTCAGCCAAAGCAAGAAAGTTAAATAAATGCTGGTGATCATTGTGAAGAATCTCTTTTCCCTTGCTGGTCCCCTAATGTGATTACTATGGGGAACATGCAGTGGTTTCCATGTGAACTACTTAATCTGGTTCATATTTTGAGAGTAAAATCAGGAATCTTTTTTTAACATCAAAATTTGGACTGTATTTGGACAATGTGCATTTTGTTAATGTTGTTCATTTATCTGATAAATGAGAAACATGGTTGTGTCAGTAGAGGGTTAGCAGCACAAAGAACAGTATCTCATAAAGGAACAGACACTGGTGTCACAGCTTTGGTTAAACGTATTTTAAAATACTATACCATCCCATTCTCATTGTCAGGGGGGAATATTCACTGCCTACGTTTAAGCAGCTAACTTAGATGCCTAAATTAGGAGGCTTGTGTCCCTAGATGCCTTGCATAGTTGAAGGAGTGAGAGAGGCTCCTCCAGAGAGCAATTCAGACTATTACTTAGGCTTCTGCTCTGAATTATCATCTGGAGGAGCCTCTTCAACTTTGAATTCTGTTCTGTGCTATTCTTTGCATCTTTTCCTTGGCAACAAAACTGACTTCACTGATCTCCACCCTTCAACACGTGTTCCTGTCCTCTGCTTTTACGTATCGCTCTGTTGCCTGTGCTAGTACAGCTGTTGATGTGGTGGCACTGTCAGCTAGGTTGGTGAAATCATCTGGGTCAAAAGGAACCCCGCGAGAGAAGGTGTAACTTTTAGCCTAGGTCACGTCTCTGACCTTGTAAACAGTTAAACCTGCCTTTCTGAGGAAGTGATGAGCTTTAGCAAGAGACAGAATTGAGTTGTTGAACTCAGGGACCTATTTGGCAAGTGTCCAACCAAGAAAAAGAGATATTTAATTATGGGATGTAAGTTAAGGAGACCGAGTCTTGGATCTAAGCATGTTCTGTTCAAGTACATGATTTTTATACCATTACAGTTTCACAAATATCATGGATAATTATTATTGTTTCCATTACTGTAAGATGACACAGTAAGATGACTTCAGTCCCTGGTATCCATATAAAATGTAGTCATAATTTAAGTGAAATAATTGATAGGATTTACAAATGTACCATGAAAAGGTATGCTAAAGGCTGTGAATAACCCTGGAAGCATGCTGTCACCACTGACACAGAGCAACTGCAATGGAGTTTGAGTGGCCTAAGAAAAGCCACTGATGTTTCAGCAGGCACACTGGACACAGTCTACCTCACTGCAGTGGTTTTACAGTACTGACATCTGCACATAAGCCAGTTGCCTCAGGTTCTTTTCAAAACCAGTGGAAAATCTGGCCTTTTAAATGATGCTTCATATGACCTGTATGGGATATTCGTGTTAGACAGGAGCTACCTACATGTCACCAGCTGAATCCCACCCACTGGCTGCGCGGCTGCTCCGTGTACTTAGAGCACTTACAACTGCAACACGCTAGGTTCTTTTGCTGTGTTTAATAACCTTTAAAACCACCCAGGCTCAGCTGCAAACATGTGCCTAAAACTTCATTTTCTGAGTACTAAAAGTCATTCTGGTTCAGAGAGATTTGGTGCTGCTAGTGACCACCCCTGGGACACTTTTCCAGTCTCTGGCAGTTAAGGTATTGCACGTTGTTACAGAATTAACCATCGTGTTTCAGAGAAGCTGGCCACAAACCCAATGAAGTGAGAGAACTGTTATTAGTTTTTAATAGTTATTAATTTCTGCATGGCATCTTGTGCTGCTTTTTAAAGTTCAATAGTCATCAGGTAGGCTTCTTAATAACCTGTGAAGAGATTGTTTAATTATATGTATCTGTGACCTTCCATAGCTTGGCCTGGCTAATTGCTTCTTTTAGCTGGGGTACTGGCCTCTTTCTGGTCCTTCTCTATGAAAGTAAGACTGAAAGCATTCCTAAAGAATCATGGAAGAAGCGAAAACCCACAAGGAAGCATAGATGAGGCTAAGCTTCTATATGCTAAGCTGGAGCTAAACATATATAGGCTATTGTCTTGTATGCATTTCTTCATTCAAGTAATTTTTCATATCACCTTAAAAGAAAAAAAAAGGGGGGGGAGAGGGGAAGTATTGAGTTTAATTCTCGTGCTTGATGCATGAAATGTAATCAAGTTGCAAAACAAGCCTGTTGTGTTTTAACCCCAGTAGACAGCTCAGGCCCACACAGCTGCGTGCTCACTCCGAGCCCAATGGGATAGGGAGAGATTGGAATGGTAAAAGTGAGAAAACTCGTGGGTTGAGATAAAGCCAGTTTAATAGGTACAGCAAAAGCTGCACGTGCAAGCAAAGCCAGACAAGGAACTCATTCACCACTTCCCGTGGGCAGGCAGGCAGGTGTTCAGCTATCTCCAGGAAAGCAGGGCTCCATCACACATAACAGTAACAGTTACTTGGGAAGATAAACACCATCACCCTGAACTTTACCCCTTTCCTTCTTCTTCCCCCAGCTTTATATGCTAACCACGACGTCCTATGGTATGGAATATGCCACTCGGGGGAGAACCCAAGAGTGAACTGCCCCAAATTCACCTTGAATGCATGGGACATACCTAAATGGGTCCCTGAGAGAGAGCTAACAACCAGGGGGACAACTGGATGCTCAGGTTTGCTCCCCTGACCATAGCGTAGGACATGGTGTAAACATGCCTTAAGTACCTGGTTTTAGTCCTGTGGTGGAATGAGGACAAATAAACACATAGGTTCATACAGATGCTTTGGGTAGAATCGTAGAATGTGTAAGGTAGGAAGGGACCTTTAGAAGTCATCTAGACTAACCCCTCTGACTGCAAGAAGTAAGCAGGGACATCTTCACCAGATCAGGTTGCTCAGAGCCCCAGCAAGCCTGACCTTGAGTTATCCCCAGTGATGGGGCCTCCACTGCCTCTCTGGGCAACCTGTTCCAGTTACCCACCACCCTCATATTGAAGAACGTTTTCCTAATATCCAACCTAAATCACCCCTTTTCTAGTTTAAAACTATTACCACTGTCCTACTGCTACATGCCCTCGTGAGCAGTTCCTCCCCAGCTTTCTTATAGGCACCTGTCAGGCACTGGAAGGCCACTATAAGGTCCCCCCTGGAGCCTTCTCTTCTCCAAGCTGAACAAGCCCAACTCTCTCAGCCTGTCTTCATAGGAGAGGTGCTCCAGCCCCTTTGATCATTTTTGTGGCCTTCCTCTGGACAAGCTGCAACAGGTCCACGTCCTTGTGTTGAGGGCCCAAAGCTGGACACAGTATTCCAGGTGAGGTCTCACCAGAGCAGAGCAGAGGGGCAGAATCATCTCTCTTGACCTGCTGGCCACACTTCTTCTGATGCAGCCCAGGATGTGGTTGCCCCTCTGGGATGCAGATGCACATTGGTGGCTCATGTCCAGCTTCTCATCCATGAGTACTTCCAAGTCCTTTTCCTCATGGCTGCTTTCAAGCACATCATCTCCTAACCTGTATGGATAACAGGGATTGTCCTGACCCAGG
>VZTU01000445.1:45313-114265 GCA_013400835.1 Zapornia atra
TTTTTTTTTTTTTTCAGAATTATAAGGGATTGAGGCCAAGAAATCATTAAATGAGGTGAAAGGTCTAGGCTAGAGGGCATCTTGAGCAAGTCTAATGAAGTCATGGTTGCTTCAGCGGCCACATTCCCAAAGGGTTTTGCTGTGTCTGTCACTGTGTCTCTCTGTTCCTCTTCTGAATCTGACTCCCTGGACTCGGTGGTTATGTCCCAGAGCGTGTCCTGCCAGGCACCCTACGAAGCCCCGCTCCTAGGGTAGCATCCCTGTGTCAGAGCCAAGCCATATGAAATGTCATTTATCACGTCCGTCATTTGACGTGTGTCGTACCAACATCTACCTGTGAGCCAGACGTGCCCCACTCCTTGTGTTGTCAGCAGGGAGCAGCAGGAGTTTACAAGGAGCAATTTAGCTCAACTGAGTGTAAATTTCTACCGTATGCCAAAAGTGCCTATTTCTCTTGGATGTAAACCGGCATCCTGAGGTGAGTAACTCGCAAATGGACACCTCCACTTTAAACATCTACATTTGCTCAATGAACTCTACCCACACAGCTAGCATTACGCTGGTGCAGACTACTTATTAGAGGTTTCTTTGCTGAGTTCAGGTTGTGCCATCATGCACCCTGTATCCACCTAGGACTAAGATGAAATCTGAACAGTTTAGCTGGTGTCCCAACAATAGCAAGAGGACTAGAGGGTGCGGAGGATTTACCTTATTGTAGCTTCTTCCCTGTCTTGCTACCATTCCTCTGTGTTATTCACCATCCACATCACTGCTCCGGCCAAGTTTGGGAGCTAAGGGGTAGCTGCCTCTTAGAAGGGAGAGATGTGGCACACAGCAGAGCGGGATCAGAGGAAGGTGGTGGAGGGAAGGAAGCGTGCAGAGGGAGGGAGGGTCAGGATGTTTTGCGTGCTGTGGTAAGTAACAGCAGCCCAGCCTGCATCTCAGGGGTCCGTGTGTAATGGAGCCAAAGGATAGATCACACGAGTTCTTCACCTGGGGCCTGGAGCAAGAGAACCTGGGGCTGCACTGCAGGTGGGGAACATGCCATGTGTTACGGTTCTGTCACAAAATAAACCCTGCTACGCATGTCCTAACTGAGCCTCCTATTACTGCCCTGCCTCAGTCATACAGCTCCACTCATGTGATTTTGTATGTCAGAGGCAAGTCCATCAAATGGCAAACCCCAAAAGATCTCTGAAAGATTTCTGTGCCAAGGGGCAGAGCCAGGTGACTGGTCAAAGTGGAAAGTCTTGCTCTGCTGTTCTGTACCTGAGTAAACTTCATCTACACAGAGTCTGGATAGCTCTGTCGACTTTGACAGAGCCACGCTAGTACACGCAACTAGTCAGTGATTTTTAAATAGTCCCCTGAGGAGTACCCACTCTGTGCTGAACGTACTGAATTCCTTCTCATAGTCCCAAGGCTTCTCTTTCATGTATTTAAAGGCTTCCCGTTTGGTTGTTCTGTTGCTAGTTTGGAGGTTTCTACGCTCTCTGGCTGCAGTTTTCCAGGCAGATGAGGTTTGTTGCTGTTATCTGTAATGCAGCAGTGTACAGTCCCAGCGTCAGCAAGCCGCCCAGTATTGCCAGCCTTTGTTGAGCCCTACACACAGCGCTGTACGTATTGTAAAGCCATCCTGCTCATCCTGCCCTTCATTATTGCTAAATTGCCCAGAATCCATCTCCTTTGTCTGTCACAAATTAGGCACCTCTGGTAAACAATAAACAGCAGAGAAAAAGACAGCATTATCCTCTCTGAAGCGTACCAGCGTAGCAGCCAATTTCTGGATACGCCATTCATAGACCAGAAAGCAAAGCGCTGGCTGGTGTGCAAATGTAACAGCAAACACAGCGTTCCCCGGAGAGGCTGAGCTGTAATGCGCACAGACAACGTGGAGCAGTTCTGGATGAGCAGAGGACATGCGTATCTCAGCGTGCTGCAGACGACCGTGGCTCTGGCGCTGTGTGGTGCTTGATATGTATTTAAGGCATTTCCTGCTTCAGCAGAGTCTGCTAGGAATACGAGACACATTTCCTATACGTCCGAAAGACATGGCGTTAATGCAGTCATGTCTGCGGGAGAGGGGGGACCAGACCCTGCGCCCAGCTCCGGCACGGAAGCACTCCCCAGCCACTGCTGTGTCAGCGATGAACAGCAGTGTCCAAAGAGGGGACAGTGCTGAGGACCTGCTCCGATACACCCATCCTGGACTTCAGCAGTTACCCTGCTTTGTGCTGGAGATCCTGTCACTGTGCTAAAGTGATGTGGACTAGAAAGCGTGCTGGAGGTCGGGTTCAGCGGTGCACGGGAATGCACAGCCTGGGCTGTGAATGGAAGTGGCTATACCTGAAATAAGTGTTATTATTGCTGACAGCAGCAATCTGCAGCCTCGGTGTCAGGCCCTCACAGTAAGAATCCAGAGCCACGTGCCCTTTTACGGTACACCCTTTGTTGCTGGAAGAGCATCCACAGGCAAAGCTTATTTTGCAGCCAGACTTGAAAGAAGCAGGTATAATCCACTGTCGTATTGCTAGGTGACAAGAAAATAAATGTTTTTATGCCTACCAAGATGTGACTAGCTCATCAGTTATATAATCCCTTCCTTCATTCTGTTGTCTTCATCTACGTAGTTCTTCTAGCAGCAGATCTCACACAGATTCTTGTCCTTCAGAAACACTAAGGAGCTGGGCTCTATTGCACTAAACGTGATGCACACCTATAGAAAGGTTAGAGAGTCTTCCATGACCTCTGCTTGTGGCCATACACTTGGCGTTCTCAGATTAGCCCAAATCTGCGATACACAGTGACTTAAAAATGAGCAGACTCTTTGAAAAATCTTTTTATTTTACAGTTGCATATTTAATATTTCACTCAAAACACAGCTTATTTAACGGTAGAGATGTGATAGGGGACCAGACGTGCAAATTGTCAGGTCGGAAAGTGTTAGTCTGGGTGCCTGCATCACACACTTTAGAAACACCAGTAGTGCTTTGTACTTTTGTTGAGATGTGCCTTGAGCATCTCAAAGTGTTCTACAAACTGAAGGAGCAGTTGTGCCTTTGCACTAAGAGATATTAATCCCATTACAGATAGGAAACTGAAAAACAAAAGGAGCAGGGATCCGTCTCTTGTCAGTGGCAGAGGTGGGATTGAATTCACTTGTCCTGATTTTTTTTCTCTAAGCACCAGCATTGTTTCTCAGGTGTTACTCAGTCAATCCTTGGCTGATGAATGGTTGGGCAGGAAGCAAAGTAAAGCATGATGTTGCCAATGTTCATCTCAAGAGTAGATGAAAGTAATCTAAACAATTTGAAATTAGTACAGGTTGACACCTCAGTAAAGTGAGGAAGGTCATGGCCCATGTATTTTAGGGAGGAAAGAGGTCCTATGGGTAGAACTCACACAGATTAAAATTCAGAGTGTAGCTGGAGGACTAACTTCTGATTATGGTATCTATTTATCTGCTCTTTGTGGTGTAACTGAGTTTGATAAATGTGTTACTTTCCTCTTTTTAGAGTATTTTGTACCTGGAAACCCCAGCTAAAACGAACCTGTTGTTTAGTAAATGCTCTGAAAATGAGTGACTGAGGTCCCTGTGACAACCCCAAGCAGCAGATGGAATAAACTTAGGCAGGGAGATGGCAGAGGCAAGACAACTTGCCCCAAGCTGCAGAAATGAGATGGCACCACACAAAACACAGCCCAGGTCTCTTGGATCCCAGGCACTATCTGCCTCTCTGTAGACATCCACATGGACACATTCTCTTTCAGAATTGCAGGTTCCAGAGCACAGAGTAGAGGGGAAAGAAATCAAGCCAGAACCCTTCCTGGGCGGAGAGGAGCCCAGACAAATCCTTTGAGTGCCATTCTGGTGGGGAACTGCTTTTTTAGCTTCCGTCATGTGATCCTGTTGCAGGAGTGACTTCCTCACAGCGTCCCCCTGGGCTTGGGCTTCTTCTCTGCAGGTCTCCTCTTCCTCCGCTCCCTCACTCCCAGGCAGGGGACCGCGCTGTCTGGACATGCCTTGTGAAAATGAGCTTCTCTCTGGGACGAAGGACTGCATGCTCCCTCTGAAGAAAGAGAGGGCCATGATTATTGGTCCCAGAAGAACTGGAATAGTTATTTACCACAGCAAGGAAATGTTATTTTTGGGCAAAAGGGAGCTGTAATGTTTTCCTGTTACAGTAGTTGGCAGCATTTCTCTATAGCTCAGACAGCTCTTTCTTAATGGGTTCTTTACTCATGGCTGCAAGTTTACTAGAGGGAGAGAGTATATGAACAATTTTGGAATTCAAGCAAAATATACTGACAATAAGATAGTTTTAAAACCTGGAAGCCCAAGAGTGACCAAGAGAAGGAAGAGCAGAGTGGGACCCTGAACCAGGAGACTGGGCTAAAAGGAAACTGGTGGCTGGGTGCAGAGAAGTGTTGCAAGTACCGTGATTTTCAAAGCATAGGCTGTTTGGAATAGACACAGTAAGGACATCACTAGAAGCTTTTTCTGGGGTCATCCAGATGTTTCAACTTAGTAAATTTGACTGATGGCATGGGGGAATGGGAACCAAACGAGTTAGCTGAGACAACAGCACTCGGAGGCCAAGGGAGCTGAGTGAGCTGATCAAAGACATGAAGGCGCATTTCATGGAAATACATAATAATAAAGTTAGGTAGTGACCTGTCTCTCCTACAGAACTGATTATAAGGCACCCTATGACCTTGATTTTCCTCTCCCATTAACATCTTGTCTATAATCCTCCTTTGCTTCAAGGGAAAGGGACTGGAGAGGCTGCTGTGGGTTAACCCTGGTGGAACTTGTCTTACTGCGTAGCTTCACCTTACAGTGACCGCACAAACCTGGCACACGAGGGAGGAATCGGCTCTTGCTTCAGGGAATGCCAGGGGGCCTCTTGTTCAGCCAGTTGCCAGTGTTTGCCTCCATTTTCCCTTCTTGGTGTGAGCAGTATGTCCTCCCCACAGCTCCCCATGCAGCTGCAGCACCTGCACTTCACCAGGCACCTTCTCCCAAGCCAGGCACCTACCACAAACCCACTCTCCCATCAGGAACAGCCACCAGCCCTAAACCCCAAGGGAAAGCACTTGAGTTTGGGCATCATTTTGTTCCTTGGAGAGAGCGTGGCCCATGCTGTGGCACTGGTGCCCATACAGCCAGGCTGTAAGCTGCTGTGGTAGCTATTGCCACGGTGTAGCAGGTGCTCTGTGTAATTTGTGCATGTGTTGCACTCAACACATTTGAAGGTTGGGTGCATAGCTGGATGGTAAATAGTAAACACCTTAGGCCTAAATACCACAGGAAAACCCCTCACGTATATCAGATGTGTTTTTCTCATGGCACTGTTCTTTAGTGGTTGTTAAACCCCTGTTGTCTGTGTTCAAAGGAGCAGAGGAATGTTTGCATCCCATCTCAAGGCAGCTGCTTGCCCCACAGCCTTTGGGGAGGTTTGTGGGGTCCTGCAGAAGCCCACTGTGGGCGCACAGCCTACGCTGACTTCTGCCAGCACTGCTGTTGGAAAGGCCAGTCCAGTGCTTTCCATCTCACCTGGCCACCCCCACCCCCCAACACCATCTCCTTGTGCCAGCCCCAGCACCCACGTACCCACTCGGCCAGCCAAAACTGAGCCAGCTGAAAACTGACCCTACCAAAAGGGGCAAAAAAATAAAAAAGGAGGGGAGGATTGTACCAAGACCAATCAGCCCCCAGCGCCACTGACCATGCAGCCAAAGGAGCACAAGTGTCAGCAGAGGTGAGGGGGCCTGCCTTTTGGCAGGAGCCCAGCATTAGGTCAGCTTAGACCCGTTGTGAAACTGCACATTCACTCAGCCTCAAGCTGCTGAGGGAGCCGGCGTGCTCGCTGCCAGCTGGCTGGCCAAAGCCTCCAGGCCTCCCCATGGTAGGCTTCACCGTTGGTGTGTGACTACTTGATAGAAGCAGACCTTATGCTGGGAATGCTGGAGAAGCCCTGCTGTGGTGTGTAGGCATCAGGACCTCTTTCAGAAAAACATAGAATTATAGAATGGTTAAGGTTGGAAGTGGTCTCAAAGATCATCTAGTTCCAACCCCACTGCTATGGGAAAGGACACCTCCCACTAGACCAGGCTGCTCAAAGCCCTATCCAACCTGGCCTTGAACCCTGCCAGGGAGGGGGCAGCCACAGCTTCTCTGGGCAGCCTGTGCCAGGTAATCACCACCCTCCTAGTGAAGAATTTTTTTGTAATGTCCAATCTAAATCTACCCTCTCCCAATTTAAAACCATTCCCCCTTGTCCTATCACTACATGCCTTTCTAAAAAGTCCCTCCCCAGCTTTCTTGTGGGCTCCTTTCAGGTACTGGAAGGCTGCTATAAGATCTCCCTGGAGCCTTCTCTTCTCCAGGCTGAAATAACCTGTGCTAGAATGGATTCGGGAACTGGTAGCATCTTTAATGGATCCAGGTGCTTCTGCGATTCATGTCTGAGACCTTGAAGAATTAGTGCCCAAGCAAGAAAGGAGCAGATTTTTACTGCATATGTACTGTGAACATCCCACAAGGGTGATTTAATGTCATCCTGTGAGAGTAAGTGCCTCGGGGCAGAGATGGGTCTTGTTCTCTTCCAAAGCAGGTGGCATAAATAGTTAATAGAAGAACAGAAGAGGACAGCTCTGCCGACACCAGGGAAACTGAGAACACAAATTAACCTTACAGCTTGTCTTTTGAAGAATGGTGCAGAGTTTCTGGTGTTGTTTCTGTAGTGCACCAGCGATGGTGTCAGGCTATAAGCAAGGCAGAATTTATAGGAAGAGACGAGGTCTTTGACGAGTCCAGCTGACCATGATGTCGAAGGCAGATGCTCTCACAGACACATAAACCCTTCTTCGGGCTTATTTCAGATTTGAAGAACTCGTGTCTCTGAAAGCATGTTTTGCCTAGGAGATCGCTTGGTCTAATAAACCTTCTTTCTACAAGTCTCGCCCTGCTGCTGACCTATGGGACGTCTTCAAGCTAAAGTTTCATCTTTTTGAAAACAAAGCTGTTTCCAGCTGGACATCCTGCCCCTGACCCTGGAAATTCAGTTCTCACCCTTGAAACGTTAACTAGCAGATCCAGATTGTGGAAGGCACGTCAGAGGCAGGAGCGCAGCGCAGCCGCTTACGCCCCGAACTGATTTGTGTCCCCTCTCCCCCCCGGCCCCAGGCACAGCCTCACACCATCTCCTGAAGTAGCAAAGAAGGCTGCCTGACGTAGCATGCGCACGTAGGTTACATTTACTGCAGTACGCCCTGAAACGATGCCACTGCAGAGCAGGTTAGGTTTTAAAAACCCAAGTTACTTGTTTTAAGGTGGCTATCCTCGGGAAAGAGCCCGGCCAAACCTTTGCTATTATGTGAGCTGGGCCCCTACCATGGTGGGATAGAAGTGGGCAAAAGACAAGACTTCGAGAAAAATGGCTTTTTACATGTTCAGTAGCCTTGGAGGGGCCTGTAAGGTAGCTGTTGCCAAAAATACTGCCTTGGTAAAGGTAGTTGCTGTTTTAAAAGTACCTTTACCACTTTGTAACTGTGGCATTGGAAGTGAACGGGACTCCTTGGTCTCAAAATACAGATTCCTCCCACTGGTAAGGCTGCAGCCCGCGCCGAGGAATCCCTCTGAGTCCTTCCTGCTTCGGGCTGTCGCACTGTAGCTGCAGCCAGCTCTACAGGAAGCAACGCCGAGCACACACCCTCCCTTTGTGCTTTATGGACCTTTCAAAGGCAGCAAACACTTGTCTTTTGTCAGCAAATAAAGCAGAGGGTGTAAGACGCAGAAGATTTATAGGTATAATGTCCCAGCACTGCGCACTCGGCTTTACCCTCACTCAGATCCCATTTACTTTAATAGGAATGTTGCTGCTAAACCCCCGCATGATGTGTAGAATATTTACCCCACAGGGAGCAGATAATCTGGGAAGTAACAAGGTGCCATTTCCTACCAAATGTGTTCTCTGACTACAACCACATGTTAATGGTACAATTTAGGGCCATGCTAGAGCGAGGCCTCTGCTTACCACTTCCCAGCACAGTTAAGCTGTGCCGCCACGTGAACTGGGAAGGTTCTGTTTGCTGTCATGATGATATTTGTCAGATAGGGGAAAAAAATAAGTAAAAAATTAAGATACCAAAGCTGGAACATCAGGCTTCCTTGTGTGGCTCTCTTTTCTTAAATGTCCTTTAATCCTCAGAACTAAACAGATTTATTTTGGAGTGTAGCTCTGGAGTTTATTACATTTCTGTGAGTGCTGCAGCAGTGCTGTTCACAGGTGACCAACGCAAATGGTGGGGTGGCAGGATGCTTTGTGTCAGAAATTGTCCTTTGCAATGCAAAGCAAAGACAGGAGCTATATTGTCCCACCATGTCACCTACCTCGCTCAGCTCTGTATGGAGCCACGTCACCCCAGCACAGCCTAAAACCCGTGAAGAAGCCCATCTCAGTTACTGTAGCCCCTCTCTTCCCCAGGCTGAAGTTGGACTTGACTGACTCTCCTTGGTGGTGGAGAAGGAGATGTGTTTTGAGATGTATTGAGTGTGTTGGGAGGGATTAACCACAGTCCCTCACCTTGAAATGGCTTCAGCTTGATTTATTATAGAAATGAGGGTCTGTGATTGCATAGGCAGCTGTAGACCTGTCTCAGTCTCTGCTTTTCTGCAAATCTGCCCTTCCCCCAGTAACTTTTAAATTCGCTGGCCAGTTTCAGCAGTCTGTAACAGAGGAGTAGCAGTCCTAAAGACAACTGAGTTGCTAAATCTTCATTAAAGTCCGCTGCAAACTACAGGAGAAAAAATTTACTGTCATTTAAAATAACAACGTGGCCCAATGCTTACTTGCCCCAGACAATCCCCACTAGGGAGGAAATTATGCAAACCCTTTTTTCCTCCCCAGACGTGTGTTTTAGCAGAGCAGGATCCAGCCCTAAAAGCTGCAGTTTCTTTCTAGATTGTTTCTAAGGTGGGCAACCGAGATAAGTTACTCCATAGATAATTAGCCACCAAGCATTAATGAATTCCTTCCAATGCAGCGGTGCAAGGCTCAGCAAAGAGAGTGCCGTAGCATCCTGCAAAAGAAGCAGTTCATTCAAAACTGCGATGGGATTGCTAGCAGTGTTACCTAAACCGCTAGAAATAATCTAGTGGGATTAGAAAAAAAACCTCGTTTTGATGTGGTGTGAGTGGTAGCATCCCGACCGTTTTCATCGGGCCTTTGCGTCGACCTTAGCGTACGTGTCGTCGTTCACCCATTTTGTACTCTAACCCCATCCATTTTGTGTGTGTCAGCGCGACAGCAGCAGCACCTCTGTCTCAGGCGGCAGAGGAGCAGCCATATTACCCGATGGCTGGTTTGCAGGGCGGATGTATGTCGCTTCACAGCCCTGCCCCACAAACATGAGACAGCAGAGTCCCGAAGCGCAGCTTGAGCAAGCGGGCGCATCTTCGGGAGCCCGAGACCCCTTGGTCATGACGCAGAGAAGGGGTGGGGGCGACAGGCATTCCCTGCTTATCCCCGAGCCCAGAGCTACCACTTAAAACAGATGTCTGTGTAAAAAAGGCCCCACACCTGCCAAACCACCAGCCTCAAGCTTCCTTCCTCGTTTCTTCAGGCCTCAGAATAACAAGAGCGTTTGTGCAATGTGCAGCGCGCCCTGTGGTTTTCTTTGCTCCCTGAAGACATGCTATCTAATCTCCCCGGAGCAAAAAATCAGACAGCAAGCCTTACAAGATGGGAGAAGAGAGATGAACAGTGAAGCAACATGCACTTTGCTCAGCTGGCTTCACTTTTCCACACCAAAAAACACCCAGAAAGGGGGGGAAGAAAAGTGCGGGTCAGCGCTGCAGACCTCAGAATAAAAAGTTGGATCTGATAAAAAGTAGGAGGGCCTCATTTGCACATATTCTGCAGCGCCGCCCCCAAAGCACTAAACTATGAAAAACAAAATAAATCCGTTAACTGAAAAGTCATCTTGAATCGGAAACCCTCCAGAGTTCAGTTTTAAGCTATGGCGAGAAGTCAGCGCTTTAGTGCTGCTGCGCTCTTGGTTCCTGTTTTTGCTGGCGTTGAGAAACGAGGTGCCTTAGGAAGCCGCGTGGTGTGTAACACGCAGTGTCAGCCTGTATACAAAGGAAGGAAGATGATGTAGCAGAACATTGTTGAGGAAAGATCCTGTTTGTACAAGGAGCCGGAGAATAGTAAACCAGAGCAGAGCAGGGATGTGGAAACACCAGAAGTGAAAGGAAATCAACCCAAATTTCTCGTGAATCCTGTTTGTGTGCACGACCCCGCTACAGCCACTGAGGCAATTTACAAATCATGTTTATTTGGCTTTTCTCAGGTTTCCTACCCTGTGGTAGAGAGGAGGAGAGAGGAGTGACACACTCGCGCTCCCCAGCAGGTCCCTTCTGCGGCAGTCTGGCAGCAGCTGGGTATGTGACTGCAGGAGCAGCTGGGTTTGCAGCAAAACTGCCAAAGTGGGACAGAAGTTTCTTAATAGTAATTCCTAGCTACAGTTTATCCCAGGTCCACTTTGTTTCAGGAACAACTTCTGAAAAGGTCCCGCCTACCTTTGTGATTTTTGGAGATGTATAAAAAGCCTCCTCTTAGTCTATTTCCATGAAATAATTAAGTGATTTGATGAGCTTCAGTTCTTAGTAAACTTTTGCCTGCCCTGCAGATGCTGCATGTGTAACAGAAATTACTTCCCTGACACATACATACGCCATTTCAGATTATGTACTCTTGTGTTACCACTTAGGGTCATTATGCTCTTTAAATGAAGTCTCTAATACGATTTCCGATAAACCCATCTTTTCAAAGTCCTATCAAACATTTTGATAAAGGAGTGTCTTGTCTCTGCAACAGGAGGATTAGCCTGTGAGTAATCTGGGTGGTACTGCAGCAAGTGGTTTGTTTCTGAATCGATTCAAGCGGTTTATGGTCAAATTTAGAGACTAATATGTGCACAACGGCAAACCCCTGCATTCAAATATAAGCACCTGGAGTTTCTTTTTGCCTGCATTATAACCTTCCTGCGTTGGTGCGAGCAGCTTTGATCTCTGATACAGTGACCAGCTTCCTGCGGTAGGCGGAAGAGACGTTGTGAACTGTGTCTGCAAGCTGCGAAGGCAAGAATTTATCAAGGTTGCTGACTGCTAAAACTCAGGCAAAAGCAGTGCCACAGTGTGTATTATAAATGATCTTTTTCTCCTGGCCTGCTGGCTGTAAATAAGTGGGATGCAAATTTAGGCAAGTAAAGCACCACACCAAGGTGTTCAGCGACTTCTTTGTGTTGTGACTCTGGTGGTCTAGGTGGACCCTGCTAAAATCTCTCTGTAAAAAGGCAACGCACAGAAATGCGTCCCCCGTGAAATTAGCAATCATTTTAATTGTAACAAGCCAGAGACTTCCAACGCACACCAGAGCCTCCCTGGGCCTGAGTGAAGAATAACGATTCCTAGCCTGAGGCACCCAAAATGTGGAGTGGCGAATGAATCACAGGTCTGGGAGAGAAGTAACTGCTCAAGGATGTTCTTCTAAGCGTTGAGACAAGTCTGCTTCCTCAAGTGATTTCCACAGGGAATTTGCCTGTTTTGAGCTTTTCTATAGCTGATGAGTGATGTCACTGGATAATTTTGGTCACTAAGGGCAGGTGCAATATGGGAGGGCAAGGGGCAAGCAAATGGGGTTAAAATCCCTCCCTCATTTTAGATTCCTCATCTCCTGCTCCTCTGCCATGTGGCTGGCACCACTTTCTGTGCAGATCGGATGGGGTGACAGGAGCTCCTGGAGGCAACTAAAAAAAGCCCTTGTACACAGCTACAGCAAGGTGCAATGGTGCCGTGGGTTCCACTAGCTCTCTACCAGGTACTGTTGGGTACTGTATGGCTAGGAGGTCCCCAGACACAGTTGGTGTAACATGGCTTGGAGGTCTCAGGACTCTGAGGTCTGTGGGCAGGACTGGGCTCCAGGCAGCAAGCCCTGCCTTCCCATGTGGCCTGCATACGAAATGGGAGTAGACCTGTTTTTCTCAGGGATGGTCTTGAGATATATACACGTGATGTCTCCTACAGGTCTCATCCCATGCTGGGCCAGCACGCACACAGTCCCTTTCACCGTTAGCAGTAAATCACCCAACTCTCTATGAGGCAGCAGCAATGCTGCAAATTTTAAATAAAAAAAAAAACCCAGCATGCTTCCCAGCCCCTAAGTGCTGATGTCTGAGTATGCTGGCTGGCATCCCAGGAGGGATGGGAGCTGTCGACACGACACTTCAGGTAGCCATCGGCACCAAGGTTCGTACCTGCAGGATATGGGTACAGGCACCTGATGGACATCAGGGAGTGCCTGGCCAGGTGTACCTCCCTGCTGCAGTGTTGACTAGGCACATTCAAAGCTCCACTGTGGCAAGGGATGTCCTCTCATCTCAGCGATTTGGTTAAGCTGTGCACCCTCTCTGGGTCTGTATGGTGCGTGTCTGAAAAGGAAACGGGAAGGAGCTGCAAATAGAAATTTCAAGCCGTCAGCAACAGAGCGAACCCCGAGCAGCTTCCCATAGCAGGAGTGGAAAACCCAGGCTGTGCACTTCAGCTCCAAGTGACAGGAGACGCTGAGCTTTACACGGAGTCTCCTGAAATCAGCAAGTGCTGGAGACACTGTGAAAGAAGTGACTTTGCCCTGGCTGTATCTGCCCCAGGAGAGGGGACAAGCTCACACCCAGGTTCAGGCATCTCCTGGCACAGCTTTGCCCTTTGCGCCTGAGCCCCCCGCAAGACACTGTTCATCTGGGATGGCCACCCTTTTTTGTTTGGGGGTGGCTGCAGGACAGGAGCTTGCCATACATAAAAGCTCTGCTGTGCCACTTGCTGACGAGCGAGAGAACACACCCTGGTCTGTTCTGTTTGCAACATAAATCACAGTGTCAAATTTGTCTTTAGCTTCACTAGAAATGTACCAGAGAGAGAGTTTTGGCCTGGTGATGGCATTGCACATGTCCAGCTGCCATGAAAATACGTGTGAATAGGGCAGGAAAAAACATCTATGAAATGAGAGCTTAATATCTGTATTGTTTAATTTTTCTGTACACCCATCAGCCCAATGGGCAAATGGTCACCATGAGCAGATAGTGCATGGAGGAGCATTGTTACAGCATCTCTGCTTGTCTCCAGTTAATTCATTTCTCACCCAAGGGCTGCTGAATGTGTTCCCTCATCCCAGTGAAGAGCCCTCCCACCAACAGTGTAATTTAACAAAGCTACGAACCAAATGAGTAGCCGGCCTGCCAAACCCTCTTACCAATGGGATTCTCATTCCCTGTGAGGTGTGATTTTCAGGTGGGCACTTTTGGACTCTAGGATTACTATGCCATATGTGTGTATCTGTAAGTTGATATAAATCCATCTGAGATTTGACAAGAAAAAGTTTAGCATTGAAACCATGCAAGTTTTGTGGACTTAGAATCATAGAATTGTCTTGGTTGGAAGGGACCTTTCAGATCAAGTCCAACCATCAACCTAACCTGCCAAAACCACCACTAAACCATGTCCCTAAGCACCACATCTGCCTGTCTTTTAAACACAGCATCCCACAAGGGAGGTCGTGGTGCTGGGCTGCATTAATATGGGTGAAGGCCTCCTTCTGTGCGTGTGCGAAGAGTGAAAATGTGACTATCATCTCAGATGGTTGCAAGTTTGCAAAGGTAATTTTTTTTAAGCTGTGAACCCCAACAGTAGTCTTGGTGGAAGGCAAGGAACAGGGATCATTTCCCCTGGAAAGGCTGGATAGCTGAACATGCTGAAGATACGAGAGCAAGAGTGCTTTGCAGTTGGGAAAAAGAGCGAGCATTTTCAGTCTGTGGGAAGAGAGATGGAGAGAGGGAGCACGGCCAAAATATGGAAAGGTCAGACCTTCACACAGGCTTGCTGCCGGGCTTCTTTTCTGTGCCAGTGGCCCAGGGAACTGGAAAAACTGGGCTGGGACAGTAAAGGCTGTAATCCCAGCTCGTCATTTATAGCCTGCTCGTGTCCAGACGGACACACCTCTCCCAGCCTCCTCAGTTACAGCGAGCTGCTGCATTTCACAATCCTGGGAAGCGTTCCCCAGCTGCGCGATCCCAGCGTTTTGAAGTGAAACGCGGTGCATTATCCTAACTTGGTTCAGACAATCATCTTCAAACATCTGAATCTCATTTCTTGATGCTAATTCCTCTTGCTCAATCTTTATTTCAGCTATGTGGAATTCTCAGACCTTTCTGACCCCGACTTATCGTTTCCTGATGTTTTATTGCTAAGTCATTGAGGAGGCTGATGTTTCTGAAATCTGCACACCTTTGATTGTGTGCACAGCCGGCGTGTCAGACCAGACTCTTTATACGCTCCGTATATATCACTCTCTCCACTGAGGTGTCCTCTGCAGCTTCACTGTTCAGCGTGCTTATCTGCATGCTCCACTGATACAGCCCTCCTTAAAAATGTGGTTATTATTTGAAGCTTTTCAAAAGCTCGGCCTCGGCACACAACAAAACTCGAGCTGAGCCTACGTCCGCTCTTGTCACTCATGTACAGGTTCCATCTGTTCCCCTTTTCCTCTCCCGTTGCTGCTTGCCACATCCAGACCACATGCTGCTTATACGCTGTACAATAGACATTTCTGCACACAGGCTTTTGCAAACGTGGCTCTTGGTGCTTTATTGTTCACATGTGTCTTTGTGCTTCGGGCAAGTTTTATCGGTAATGGTTTTGTTGTTTTCTGACACGTAGCATGAAACAGGGTACTGTTAAAATGTGACAGGGGGGAGAAGAGAAAGGCCTTGGACACACCAATTACACAATTTCTGTCAGCTTTCTGATCATTCCCCCCGACACCACTTCCCCAAATTCTGGAGCTGCCCAAGGATAAAGCCAGACCCTAACATTGCTTAGAGCAATGCAAGGGCTGCTCCGCTCGCTATGAGCCTGCTCCATGTTGGCAAGGTTTCACCAGTGTCTGGTGAGGAGAGGGCATGGGACCTCCTAGCACCCCTTTCTAGCAAGGCAGCCCTAGCTTCTGGTCTCCTTCACAGGTTCCCAGTTGGCCCCTCTGCAGAATAGCTACATTCCTCCATTTGGGAAAAAAAAAAAATTCCCAATGAGTTCTGGAAGTGAAATCAGTGCTAGGAAGGTCTGTGAAGATGCTTCTCATGCAGGAGCTGAGCTGACCTCCAGCAGCTACGCACGCAGACTGGAGCAGACCCAGAGGCATGGAATGACTAGGGAATTAATGCCAGCAAATCCCCTGGGAGCCATCTCAGGTCTTTCCCATCACACCTTGCTCAGTACCTGTGGTGAGACCAGAGTATCTGCAAACAGATCACATTGGGTGCAACTCCCAGTAACATTCCTGGGTGCCTGCAGCAGGGATGGCAGAGAGCCCGCTGCACTGGATTATTGCCACCCAGGGATTTCCCACATCAGGAGAATCCACAGCTGCCTAAAACCTCTGGTTTCCCACCTGGGGCAGCCCAAAACCTGCCTCTGGTACTGGTAATGTTTGCAACTGTGGAAAACAAAGGCTACAGAAACCCACATATGGTAGAATAGACCCAGTTTCTATCAGAGAGTGGTTCTCATTAAAGCTTTCCCTACCAAAGATGCTATCTGCTTCTGACAGACAGATAATCCGCTGTTCCCTTCCCAAGAAGAGAGGCAAGCAGCCACACCGCTGCGCTTGCATCCTCCATGAGCAACCAGACACTGCTTGCTTGGCGCTTGGTCTCCTGCGTGCTGGAGAGCTGATGGTGAAAGACTCACCTGGAAGGGCTGCTGAGAAGAAGGTGTGAGCACAGTAACACAGAGACCCTTCCATGTCTGTCCATGGACTCCAGCTGTGGCTCGCAGGGCGTCTTGTGGCTCCCATCCCACCCAATCCCCTATGTAGGTCAGCAAAAGCAGCAAGGAGACACAAGGTCTGTTTCCTCCAAGAAGAGTTGGTCAGGAAGAGCCAGCTTTTGTTTGCACCAAAATACTCATCGTTTCTAGATACAATATGCTGAATATTTTGTGTCCCACCCTCTACCAAAGTTT
Organism: Zapornia atra; assembly: GCA_013400835.1. Classification (NCBI taxonomy): domain Eukaryota; kingdom Metazoa; phylum Chordata; class Aves; order Gruiformes; family Rallidae; genus Zapornia; species Zapornia atra. The sequence goes on from VZTU01000445.1 coordinate 61,392, forward strand.
GAGGCCATTCATCGGGCAGAGGGGAGGCACGAAGGACACAAAAGAAGAGAATGAAGCAGAGCTTTTGGCAAGCCCTTGTAGATCAGAAATGAGACAGGTAGGAACAGAGATGAAGCAAGTGCTTGAAAGAGTAATTCAGAAGAAACAAGGGCTTTAAGTGACATTTGAGTATGGGAAAGAAATCAGTATCTGTGGTTTCCATTGGTGCTCAGAGTGCTAAAAGCAGAAGTGGTTGCTGGAGTCTGAACAGGAATCTGGGACTGAATTCTCAGCTTCCTCACAAAATGGATGAAAAACTAGGCACTTCATTTATGGGCTCACTAGCAGAACAGAATTTAGCTTTTTTTTTTTGAAACAAATTGCTTTGTGAGCAGTGGAACTAATGGCACTTGGCTTTCTGTGGGTCTGTGACCCTTGCTTCCTAGTTGCTTTCCTTCTCCTCCTCCTGAAATAAAAGAGCTGCAACAACCCCAATTCTGCCCTCCCTTTACGCTCTAAGACTCCTCATTGGGCAGCAGTCAGGTAGGTATATATTGCATGACCAGCTCACGCACACATGGTCAGCCAGCATGCACACACTCCAGTTAGCTGCTGGCCACACTTCTCTAATTAAGGGTTCTCTGTCCTTCACCCAGCCATCAATTTCCACAACATTCAGAAAAGAAATTGATAGCTCTTGAAACTTCCACCTGTCTGTCCCATATGAAATCAGGTAAAAATTACCAATGAAGGCAAACAGGTTGAACCTGAGGTAGAAAAGTTCTGTTGTGTTGGCTCTGGATGTGCACACAGGGGGTCGGTCCAGGTTCTGGAATTCATCTCTCGCTCGCTTTTTTGGCTATTTTTAACCTGGATGTGTTCCGTGATTTGTTTCCCACACAGCACTGAAACTGGCACAGCTGAGGGGTGAGGGAGTGGTGGGAGAGGGGAAGGAGATGCTTATGTTGGCACTGCTGCTAAAAGCTCACCAAACGATAGCCTCAGTCTCTGCCTCTCACATCTGTAAAAAAGAAAAGTCTTGCAGTGCTCAGATACAGGGCAAAAAGAGCTTGGGAGACTAAGGCATCCTGAAAAAAAACCAAAACAAAGAAGCAAATAAACAAAATCCAGAAAACCAAAACCCCACCAGAGTCAGTATCCAGCTTTGAAATCATAGAATTATAGAATCGTAGAATGGTCTGGGTTGGAAGGGACCCCAAGGATCATACAGCTCCAACCCCCCTGCCACAGGCAGGACCACCAACCTCCAGGCCTGGATCTACACAAGGTTGCCCAGGGCCCCATCCAACCTGGCCTTGAACACTTCCAGGGATGGGGCATCCACTACTTCTCTGGGCAGCCTGTTCCAGCACCTCACCACTCTTTCTCTAAAAAACTTCCCCCTAATATCTAATCTAAACCTTCCTTCCTTTAGTTTTAATCCATTCCCCCTTGTCCTGCCATTATCTGCCTTTTTAAAAAGTTGAATCCCCTCCTGCTTATAAGCTCCCTTCAGGTACTGGAAGGCTGCAATGAGGTCCCCCCGCAGCCTTCTCTTCTCCAGGCTGAACAAGCCCAGCTCCCTCAGCCTCTCTTTGTAGGGCAGGTGCTCCAGCTCTCTAATCATCCTTGTGGCCCTCCTCTGAACCCTCTCCAACAGTTCCACATCTTTCTTGTATTGGGGGCCCCAGATCTGGACACAGTACTCCAGATGGGGCCTCACGAGGGCAGAGTAGAGAGGGACAATCCCCTCCCTGTCCCTGCTGGCCACCCCTCTTCTGATGGAGCCCAGGATCCCATTGGCCTTGCGAGCTGCAAGAGCACACTGCTGGCTCATGTTAAGTTTCTCACCCACCACAATCCCCAAGTCCTTCTCAGCAGGGCTACTCTCAAGAAGCTCTTCTCCCAGTCTGTATCTATGTCTGGGATTCTTCCAGCACAAGTAAGGGTTTCTGTCTCAGCATGGCAGTACTGCCCCCGTTCCTGCATACCCATCTCAAGACATCCCTCTGTGCGGGTCTCCTAAGAACAGTCCTTGTGGCAGCCCACGTCACCGCACAGAGTTCACATGGACTTCTCTGCCAAGTTAACATCCATACAGACCTGGGGCTGGGAAGGACGGGGGGGTTATGTGGAAAATACATGGGGAAAAAGCTTCTTCAGCACTAGTTTACCAAATGCAACTAACTGCCCAGGGTGTCTTTAGCTAACTTTAGGTGATTATAATGAGCAAGATCTGCCTTTTCCCCGCAGTCTGTTTCACACTGTTGGGCAGGAAAGGGAAAGAGGATTTAAAGGGAGAGATGGTGCAGTACACAGCCCTTTGGGGAGGTGAGGAAACAACAGCAACTCTCTCAGAATGGAGCACAGGGATGCCCCTAGGACAAGGTTTTGAAAAGTGCCCTGCATTTGGAAGTTAAGGAGTAAATAGATCTCCAGCATTAAAGACTGGCAGTGCCAGCTTTACCATCTCAGGCGTGTGGCACAAGTGAGAAGAGGCAAAGGGAATTTTTAATGGGAAATAAATGGGGTAATATTTTTGGATGCAAAGCTAAAAACAGGTTAGTTCTGATGGGGTGTGGGTTTGCTCTGTGCTTCCTGACACGGTGGCTTTACTGCATTGTGTTTGTTTGCCTTCCACTATCTTATGATGAGGTGCCACGTTTTCCTTTAAAAAGGAAAAATAAAGATGGTTTTAGTAAATAATCCTTCTTCGATCTACAGTAAATCCAGTTGGTATAGAGTGCTGGCTTTTGGGGTTGTGTGGGCACATGCCAAACCATCACAGAGCTGCCCTGTCATGCCTTACTTCACACCTAGCTTGGGTTGCTTGGTCATCTCTGCCCCTGCAGTGACTCCAGATGACTTTGAATAGACATCCCCATGCCGGTGACAGGCTGGTGGCTGGGCAGTAGCACCCCTTCCCACCAGCAGATAATGCCACAGGAGCTATTATCCCTGCTGCAGGCATCCCTCCATGTGTCCGGTGGATCACAGCCAATGTCCCAGACCTTGCATCTCTCTTTGGAGCAGTCCCATACTCTCCATACTGTCACACTTCAGATTAACAAACTGCATGTCAGGCATTTTGGAGGAGAGCTGGTCTTATCTAGAGCTTTTCTACAGCTCCTGTCATGGACTCCTGATGCTCAGGGTCCTCTACACATGGCTGTCATGAGCATTCAGGAGCTACAGTGGCTTCCACAAGCATGTCTGTACGTTTGCAGCCACAGCAGGAACCCCAGCAGGAACTCCCAAAAGCAGGTCTCCCTTTCCTTTGCCCAAAGGACAAAGTTGCCTCCTGAGATGGCAAACTTCTTATTTTTCTTATGCCTGGAGATACAAACCCAGGTATTTCTGATGTAAATTACTCATCTGTGTCTATTGCCCTTGGATGAAGGCAAGATGCCTGGCCCCTTGCCAGTTCCAGCAGCCCACAGAGGGCAGAAAATGCCTCTGTGCTGGGGAGGAAAGAGAAAAGGAGTGATCTTGCTGGGGAGGAGGGATGGGAGGGATGTGTTATGGGAAGTCTTGTGTTAAGGGAATTGGCATCAAGTGAAGGTTGGGAGAGGCAGAGGAGAGAAACAGAGAATCCCTGTTTTCAGCCAGATCATCAAAGTCCCTATACACCTGGGTATGCCTTGTACCTGTCTAGATTCATCCAAAAACCCACAGATGTCCTCCAGACCCTTTACCCACCCAGAGTCCCCAAAAGCATGTCACCTGTTCCCAGCTGACTCTCACTTATCCTCACATCTCAGAAAGTCATAGGTGGCTTTACAAACCTTCTTTCTTCTTCCCCATGTCTCCCAAAGGTGCTCTGTCATGACCACATCATCAAGACAAGCCTGCCTTCACCAGTCAAAAAAAGAGAGAATCATCTCACTAAGCTCTAGACACCCAGACACAAGGGAGCATGTGCCAGCCCATGACAAAACACATTAATAGCAACCCCCACCCCCTTATCACAGCTGCTTTCTGGTTCATCCTAGTCCTAAGGGTCAGCCACCACCTTCCAGTGCTTCCTTAGTTGGCAAAAACCACCTAGTTTAACTTTTCTGCTCAGTCATTATCACCTCTTACAGAGCAACTAAAATCCCAGCCCCTGGGAGCTAAGGGTTCTTCTGCTCCTTGGAAACCTCCTGCCCTTCTTCTGGCGCTCAGCCTCCTCCATGGGACATCCCCACCTAATGCAGCATCTGCCCTTTCTGCAGGTGAGCTGCAGACCACTTAACTCCCTGTCTTTGCAAGCTTGAATACTTCAACACCTGGACAGAGGGACAGTCTTAGCTACACTGCGATCTTTTTGGGACATCTTTCACTACATTCCCAGTCTCCTTCTCCTCATTAGCTCTTTCTGGTTTAGTCTTCCCTAAGCTTCTCTCTAAGTGGCAGGCTGCCAAACGCGCACATAACCTTTCACTTGTCTTTTACCAGGGAATGCAGCTTTGACCCAGCAAGGGTATGACTGAGGCCAGTTCAGCCCCATCTGCGATGACACTGTGTGGGGTCAGCTCTGCTGTGCCTTCTCTATACCCTGTGGAAGTTGCCACCAGCAAAAATGCTTGCTCTATACCATCCAAAAGCAAGAGCAGTGTTTAGTCCACCTTTCATACACAGATACCTACCTGCCTTTATACAGACATAAATATATCGTCTGTACTGAATCCTGTCCAATTTCTGGCATCCTTCAGAGCGACTGTTTAGGGAGATATAAACAGGAGGGGAATCAACTTTTTAAAAGGGTAGACAATGGCAGGACAAGGGGGAATGGATTAAAGCTAAAGGAAGGAAGGTTTGTATGAAATATTAGGGGGAAGTTCTTTACAGAGAGAGTGGTGAGGTGCTGGAACAGGCTGCCCAGAGGTGGTGGATGGCCCATCCCTGGAGGTGTTCAAGGCCAGATTGTATGGGGCCCTGGGCAACCTTGTCTAGATCATGCCTGGAAGTTGGTGGCCCTGCCTGTGGCAGGGGGGCTGGAACTCTGTGATCCTTGGGGTCCCTTCCAAGCCAGACCATTCTGACTGGAGCAGGAAAGTACAGCAGGAAGAGGATACTGCTCCATGTGATTATGAGTGAGAAAGCCTGCTTGTACAAGTGTTCTTTGGTGCAGTCCCAGCCCCTGACACTCAGAGGACACAGCCAACTGGTACAAGGCTCTAGCCAAGCTGCTTGTGACCCTTGCTGGAAAAACTCAAGAGTTCAGCTTTCTTCTGGCTGATAAAGTTTTCACTGTGAAGAAACCAGAAATACTCGTCCTGCTCAGGAGCGGTGCTGCCCCTCAGGCGAGAACATGAACACAGGCTTCTCCCTCCAAATAAAAGTGAAACAATCAGGTATTCTCGGTGCAGCCCCAAATGGAAGGCCTAGCTCATACATACAGGCAGGTACATACAGCTCCAAGGGTGACAATGTGAGACAAGTGGAGCAAGGGGACATAAACCCATACAGATAAAAGGTTTTGCTCCTGGTGCAGATCCAAAGAGGAATTTCAGCCTGTGAAAGTTTGGTCTCTCGTTGGATTTGACTTGCTGAGGACAGCACTGTGCTCAGCACAAGGTGAAGCATGGGGGAGAGGAACTGCATCAGGTGTATGCAGACAGCAGGTGGAATACTGTTAAGACAGGCATTGAAGAGGGAGAGTTTGAAGAGGGCTAGGAAAAAACTCCTCAAAATTCTCCTTGCTGTGCATGAGATCAAATAATGACAAGGGTAGGTCTGGGGCTTTTCCATGGGAGGAGGAAGCCCTCAAGCTAAAAACCCTGTCCCACTTCTTATCCTCACCTACTGCCCAAAGACTCATGGCAAGAAGCAGCATCAAGTGTGAAGCAGCAACCCGAGAGGATATCAGTTCAGCAATCCCTAAATTCAAGCAAATGCCAAATCCCATCAGAGCCCAGGGGATGACCAGTTTCCCTGCTTGTTTCCTGCTCCTTCTGCTTTGCCAAACATGGATTTATTTTTCAGAAAACAAGACCCTTAGACTAAAGCAGTCCTGAGATCAGCCCTTAAAAACCACACCCTGACATCCCTTCCCTTCAGTCTGCTCACTGCAGCACGGTGCAGGCTGTAAGTCGTCTGTCCAAGTGCAGGTGTCAAACTCAGATAAAAAAGCTCCCAGGACTCCCCTAAGTGTACTGATGGGATCTCCGCTGACTGTGATGGGCAAGCTGTGCTCCATGACTCGCAGACACTTCCCAAAAACCCTGTGGATGCACAATCAGAGACCAAAAGCCAGACCTGTAACGTGCTACAGAGAAGTAACAGGCATTGAGAGCATCTCGCATCCTGCCATTGCAGGGACTGTTTGGCAGGTATTTTAGAGGGAACACATCTAGACCCCTAACTATTCCTGTCCAAAACTGGTGTGTATTTTCCTTGGATGGTGCCCAATCTGCAGAGTTAGTGTTTTCCACACAAAAATGCCTGGTTGGTAAACTTCCAAGAAGTTCTATTTTTGATTCAATGAAGAATGGCAGCTTTCCAAGGAACTTACTTTTCTTTCCTTCTTTCCTCCTTTCTCTCTGCCCCTCCCCCCCACCAAAAAAAAACCCCACCACAAACCCCAAAAACCCAACAAACCCAAAACAACCCAAGATTGCTCAGAAATCCATACATTATCATTTGGAAGTGCTGCCCAGGGGTCCCATGGATGTCAGAGTTCAATTGTCCTGTCTGCAGGAGGTTGGATGGATGGTTTCTTTAGTAGTCATTTTTTATCTTGAAAGAAATACGGGGCTAGGTTTACCCCCATCTTTAGCTTTTCATTGAAGTGTTTTTCCCTCCTTGTGATGAGAGTGGCACTGCTGCAAACTACTGAAAACTCACATTTTTTAATACTATGCTGCTGCTCCTGAAGCCATATGGTCACTTGTGACCATGAAGGATTAGGAGCAGAATCACAGATGTGGAACAGCCACTAGAATCCACCAGTCCCTCTTCAGAACAGAGATGATCTGATGTGTGATGACCTCAGAGCGGGAGAAACATGCAGATCTTGTAGGAAGTCTCTTAGTCTCCTGCATCCAGGTTCACCTATTTCTGCATACAAGTTGCCCCACAGCCTGCAGAACATGTCCTAAATAGCTGAAATTTGCAGGACCATGCCATCTTCTTAGTGGTTCCCACGTTATTATACATTTCTGTACTTGCTTTTGTCCTGTTCTCTGTCTCCAGAGTCCTCAGCGAGCAAGAACTGAGCTTCTTCCAAGTCCTAATGATCCTCACTTGTTCACTCTCTTACAGACAGAACCGCTTTGGCCAACATCCAGCACTGCAATAAGGGCCAGGCACATACATGGGCAGCTTAAAAGCACCTCAAGCTTTGGGAAATCCTGCTGGGCTGTAAAAGCTGCCCACAAACCCAAATCATATCAAGCAAGGCCTGCCTGATAATTCTTTGGCACAATCCCCAAATTCGCTGAACAGCTTTTCCATACAAAGTGTTTCCAGGTGGGTTATTAGGTCCTGTATCCCTTCCATCTTGCATCCTCCTGCAGTTGAAAAATCGCATTCCTTAGGACGAACTATTTTTAAAAGGAAATCAAATATTCTCCTTCAGGTTTCTGGTTGCTCTAAACCTGAAGGGTGCTTTGCAAGGCACAAACTGTTTCTGCTGAGTAGCACGGAGGCCTTATCTCCCCACAGCACCCATGCGTGCACATGGGTTTCAGTTGGGGAGGTAATTCGTGTTTCCAGGAGGAGATGGGTGCTGGTACGAATACCGGTGTGAACAGTTATGCAAGTACAAAGGTGCTGTGCTATGTTAAAGCCAGTTTCCCTTCCTGTATTTTTATAGCAGCGTCACTGCAGCCACATTTGAGGCTGTACTGCTTCAGTTGTACCAGGGGACTTAAAAAGAAAGAGCTGAGCCAAGCGTGGCCCGTAGCCAAGCTGTGCGGGTTGCGAGGAGGCAGGAGACTGCGTGGTCTATCTTCGGGTACACGCGCTTAGGCTGTTTTACATGTGTGCACACAAGATTCATCTTGCTTTGCCAGCAAGAAGTGCATCTCCATGAGAACCTCGTGGTGTCAGACAGCAAAGCTTTGATTGCGTTCTCTCCGGGAAGGCTGGTTGCCCTGCGATGGAAGAGGCAGGTAGACCGTTGGCCAACCGACTGCTGGCTTTGCCCACTGTGATAATCTAATGTGAACAGGATTATTGAAAAGGGACCCCCAAGTGTAAGTACCTGCAGATCTATAATTATATATGGTGTGAGAGAAGTAGGTAAGGAAAAGGTAAGAGTTTTTGTTTAGAAATTGTCAGAACAGCAAAAAGGGGTTTCTTGATTTGAGCCTTTGGAGACTCTGCCACCACAGAAAATGAAGAGTTGGAGACAGAGCAGGAGCAAACCTAGAGGTTTCTGTGCATTTAACCAAACTGTTTCAGACAAGATGATTTTGACACGTGTCTTTGGAAAAAAACCCACAACTATGACCAGTAAAATCTGCCTAGGAGGTGTGTGATCTGGTTTTGACACACACCTGCCAGTGAGACTTCCCACTTCAGGGAGGCCAGCCTCACTTCTGCCTGCACCACACAGCAGCCAGGGATTCTTTCAAACATCCTCTGGGAAGAAGTAGGTGATGGTGGGAGACCTGTCAGCTGCACGCCACCTCAGCAAGTCAGTGCTCCTGGCTGCGGTGAGCTTAAGAGGGCTGCGCCATTGCACAGGCACGCAGCATCGGCTGACTCAGGTTCCCAGTCACGCAGCCGCCCTGCTCAGCCTTCCTCCCAGCGTCCCTCCCCAGGCTGCAATCTTGACACATCCTACTCCTGATACCTTCATTGTTTTTACAAGGGACTACAGCTGCCAGTGGGGGCTGTGTCAGGAGCCCAACCTCCTGCCCTCAGCCCCAGCTCAGTCCCTGGGACCCGCTGAGACAAAACCAAAGCCAGTCTGGGCTGCAGAACAACCCTGGGGACTGTGAGTCCTGGCAAAACTGCGGCATTACCAGCCCTCGCAGAGCCCCACGCTCTTGAGGGACAGCAAAAAACAAGGCAGGAGCTGTTGCAGACATTATTTCTCCTCCCAGTGAGGAGCAGAATGCCCCACCCCACTTCCACTCCTCACTCCCGCTTTAGATTAAAAACCAAACCAAACAAACCAAAACAAAACCCCCCAACATTTGCTACTGTGTGCTGTCCTTGCTGCCATGTGACCCAGGCATGTGATTAAGTTGTTGAAACTTGTTGGTTTGTTGTTTTTTTTTATAGGATCAAATTCATAGCCGCTGTAGAAGCCTGCATAACTTGTCAGAGCAATTCTCTACCCTGGCAAGTTGCACAAGCTGGGGAGCTTCTTGCTGCCCCAGGGTACCTACCTATCACTGCCTTCTGCCTTCGTGCAGGCTTCCTCCTCCCCGTCCTTTTGCAAAGGCATCGCCTGTGCTCTTTTTATTTTAGGAAAACAAGCAGAATTCCCTTAGTAGCACCAGGGAGCTCAGTGAGAGGTCCCCATAATGAGGCAGTAGTTTCTTCCAGCCTTTCTTGCCATTGGAAGTGTTGCTTAAATAAAAAGGATGAGACTCCAATGAATAGAAAAAAAAAGATGACTGGGCTTGCCAACCTGCAGCGTGCTCCGTGTTGGATTTCCGCTCGCAGTCCGCACAGCTCTGCCTGTGCAGATCTGTTTAGTCATGTTGCGCGGCAGGACTGGATGGGGCTGTTTGCTTCAGCATCGGTGTTTGCTCCCAGCACTCCTCAACGATCGGATTTACCAGTGCTGGGGAGCCACTGGGTTGTAACCAGGCCCCTTCCGTCCTCTTCAGGCAGGAGCTCCAGAGGACGAAGCTGGCTGTGCAGAGCCGCTGTAGGAAAGCAGGACTCAGCAAGGGGACACCACTTTACTGAAGGAGTAGAAATAACCGTGGCCGTACTTCTGGTGTCCTGCTGTGACCAGTGCATGCTGCACTGGGCCAAGTCCCAGCTCCTTCTTGAGTCTCAAGATTTACTGTGACTGCCTTTGCACAAAAAAAAAAAAAAAAAAAAGGGCAAGCCTTTGAGATGCCTTCACAATCTCTGCTGCTAGAGTTGGCCTGTACCCAGGCCAGCACCTGATCTCAGATGAAATATTTACACTCCTGGATCCTGGCCACAGGTCCATGGCTACAGAGAGGCATGAATAGGAAGCAGTGGTGAACTGTTTGTCCTCAGCATGCTGGTGAGGAAACACGAGTGATGCAAAGTGCCCATGCTTGTCTTGCTTATTGAGGCAGATGACAAAACAGTCAACACTACCAATTTCCCCAGTTTGCCTCAAATCGGTGTGTGCTTCCAAGTGATGCAACACACCCCCTTACTGGGTTTTTACTTTAATTACAAATGAAGTTTTTGTTCACAGCAGTAGGTGCCAACATTTTTTAGGGCTTTATCTGCTTGTGCAGTTGTTCCTGGCAGCCTGGGGTGGCCCCGCTGCTCTTTCGCCCCTTCTGTTAGCTTGCTGGTGGTGCTTGTACCTACAGACACCACCACGTTACAGAGACACTGCATGATTTTTGAAGTAGGGGTCAGGTGTAAAAGTCATACAATGATTGTGATCTCTGTCTCCCTTGTAAAGAAAATTCTATCTCTGTCCATCCTAGGCTGCTCTGCAAAAAGCAAATGCTCACTTGGCCATATGCCATTATCATAGAATGGTTTGTATTGGAAGGGACCTTAAAAACCATCTAGTTCCAACCCCCCTCCCATGGGCAGGGACACCCTCTACTTGACCAGGTTGCCCAAAGCCCCATCCAACCCGGCCTTGAACACTGCTAGGGAGGGGGCAGACACAACTTCTCTGGGCAGCCTGTGCCAGGGCCTCACCACCCTCACAGGGAAGAATTTCTTCTTGATACCTAGTCTAAATCTATCCTCCTTCAGCTTAAGGTCACTCCCCCTTGTTCTATCACTTCACTCCCTTGTGAAAAGTCCCTCTCCAGCTTTCCTGTAGGCTCCTTCAGGTACTGGAAAGCTTCTCTAAGGTCTCCCTAGAGCCTCCTCCAGGCTAAATGGGCCTAACTCTTTCAGCCTGGCCTTGTGGGAGAGCTTCTCAAGCCTTCTGATCATCTTCGTGGCTTCCTCTGGACTCACTCCAACAGCTCCATGTCTTTCTTATCCTGGGGACCCCAGAACTGGACACAGTACAGCAGGTGGGGTCTCACCAGAACAAAGCAGAGGGACAGAATCACCTCCCTTGACCTGCTGGTCATGCTTCTTTTGATGTGTCTTACAGGGACACAGTTGGCTTTCTGGGCTGCAAGCACACATTGCTGGATCATGTTGAGCCGTTCATCATCCAACACCCCCAAATTCTTCTCCTCAAGGATTCTCTCACTGCCATGTGGCTTTAGCTGGATGATGGGCTGTGTATTTCTCACTGAAAATAAACATAGTTTCCCTATAGGTAGTTTGTTTCGTTTCAGTCAGACATAAAGCCTGGAGGCATCAGTGTTTCTCCTCTGCTGTACTTAGCCACTCCATTTTCCCTCTTCTCAGAAAGGTGTATCTTTGATCATAGCATTTATCATCACCTTTTTTCATACTGCCTGAGTTCAAATAAGAAAGTCACAGACTCCAAAACTCATTGCAAACTGCTTGAGTTGCCCCATTCTTTGTAAGAAAATAAAATGGTGTTAGTGCTTTTCTGTTTAAAAAAAAAATCAGGGATGATTTTTGGAAAAGCCACATTGCTTTTAATGGCAGTTCAAACTATCAGAACCAGGAAACCTTAGCTTTTTAATTTCAGTGCTTACATAGGAAATCAGAGAGTCAGAAATCTTGAGAGATTATCTAATCCACCTCCCCTGTGGTGAGCAGGGACAACTTCCACTGCATGATCCAATCTGACTTTGAACATTTGCAATGGTGCAGCATCCACAGCTTCTCTGGGCAACCTGTTCCAGTGTTGGGGTGCCAGTCTGCATACATCATACTCACAAAATAAGTCTATTTCTAGCTTGTTTAGTTTAACTGTATTCTGGACCTTTGGCTTGTGGCCTGTGTGTGGACCCAGTTGCTTCTCTGGGCTCTGGAGCTCTCTCCTATGGCAGGTTGGTCTGAAATTCCTTCTGTCCCAGGGATCTTGGAGAGCTCGTGTCTGGTTTGCAACAGAGCTCTTGCATCTCTGAGCTCCATTGGTTTCTTTTTTGCTGAACAGGAGCCTGTGGGGTTTTTAATAATAATAATAATAACAACAACCATAATAATAATAATAATTATTATTATTATTATTTTTTACTGGACACAGTACTGCAGGTGGGGTCTCACCAGAACAAAGCAGAGGGGCAGAATCACCTCCCTTGACCTGCTGGTCATGCTTCTTTTGGTGTGTCTTACTGGGACACAGTATTTTTATTATTATTATGATTGTTATTATTATTTAATCTTATTCCCATGGTTGGAAAAGATCTCCCAACCCTCAGCATGGAGATGCCAGTTATCCATATGTCCCTAAGTAAGTAGCTGGGTAGGGTTCAGCGCATGGTGTTCAGGAGTAGTCGGTATCATCCTTTGCTCCTCTTGGATCAGTATAGCTCGTTGTTGTTTGTTGAAAACAACTTTCTGCTATTAACAACCATCTCTCTTCTCAAAACTCTTTCCTTAGTGATACCTGCAGGAAACACATTTATGATGGCAGATACATATATATGAATAATAGACCTCCACTTTCCCAAATCTCAGCCTAAACATTTTCTACATTTCAACATTTCAACAACAAAAAAAGTAATATATTTTGAGAAGGTCTGTAGCTTTCTGAGAAACTCTGTTAAAAAATAGTTTTTAATTCCTCCATTTTCTCCCTGCCAGTATTCCCTGAGGCAGGGTTTTTTTCTGTCAGGGGGAACACAAACATGTCTGATTTCTTCTTAGCTTCCCTGCCCCACAGACCAGGCTACTGAGACCAGAAAGCTGAAGGTTCACATAAGAAACAGTTCAGATTTTGTTCTCCCAAAGCAAGATCCACTCACAAGAAGGGGAGTGTTTTTGCCACTCTCAGATCTCTCCTATCCCCATGAAAAGTCACCACAAACTTCTAGTCTAACGAAGGGAGAAGCATCCCAGATTCTCCTCAGTTGTCATCACGATTAACCTGAAGCTGTTAGCTAGAGCTGCATTGCAGGATTCCAAAGCTTTGCTGTGGAGGAAGCTTTAGCTGTGGAGAGGGGTGCTGCTTTAGAGATGAGCTTCCAGACTCTCAACAGCAAGTGTGTTGCAATAACTCTGTTGATCAAATGAAATTTCTGTTCATAGCGCAGAGCCAAAAACCAGTTACTGATTGCAGCCTTGAGGGGTATTTCTTGGCTCGTGGCTGATGTTTTAAGCAATGTGCAGCTCTACAAGTCATCACCGACGTTTGAAATTTCTTCCTTCTTATTATCCTTGGAGATGTGGGATGAGGACTATTTACCTTCCCCTCATAGTTCATTATGATTATTAAGCCATAGGAATGAGAACATGTGCATGAAAGTTGGATATAGCAGCCCTGTTCTGTCTGTGTCAACATTATTTTCCAAAGAAGAGAGTATATTCAGAACTATGGCCAAGTTTTCCTTTTTTTCTTCTCCTAATGTATTTGTGTACAAAGACTTCAAGATTTCACAATGCCATGTTACATATGCACCGTTTGCTGAAGCAGTAATATGAAGCATCTTGTTGCCACATTACCAAGACACTTAAAGAAGTATCTTCATTAATCATCTGTTGCCTTACACCTTCGGATTCCAGTGTCTGATCTCACCTCAGCTGCCTTCTCCTTCTCGCTGGATTTAGAGCTATTTTAATTTTCCCACCTGCTCCCTTGGGCCCTCCCAGCTCCTTGGGCATAGAATCACAGAATGCGTTAGGTTGGAACGGACCTTCCCAACCCCCTTGCAGAAAACAGGAACACTAACTAGATCAGGTCACTCAGAGCTCCATCAAGCCTGACCCTGAATGTCTCCAGGGGTAGGGCCTCCACCACCTCTCTGAACAACCTGTGCCTCATAGTGAAGAACTTAAAATGGATGCTCAGGCCAACTCTGTGAAGTAAGGAGCGACCAGTGTAGAAGGGCTGATGTGAGTGCCTGCAGATGTGTCCACGCTGTGCTCTACAACAGCTGTTCCCAGGTGGGCACAGCCACGAGCTGGTATGGCCCCACGCTGCTGTGCAGTGCCATGCAGAGGTGCTAGTGAGGGTAGGAAGTAGGAAGTGGATTATATTTGCATTAACACTGGATTACATGGCAGCAAAAAGAGCAAAACTTGTTCCTCTGACCTGGCTACACTGATCCTGGCCCTGGGGGCAGCTCAGGCTCTTCAGGCCACCTTCACTGGGTGCAGTGTATGTCCTGAAGTCGTTCATGACTTTCTAGCTGCATGGTTGGACCCCGTTTTCAAGACAGACTCATTTACTTGAGTCTGCCACACACTTACTGTCACATTCAGACTCTCTTTGGAAAATGCTAATCACTGGGAGGTTTATTGTCACACCTGAGGTGTGCAAGTGTTCGTTCTTTTAGTTCATTTTCCGAGGACAGGGAGATCACAGAGGTAAAGCTGCTACTGTTGACAGCAGTGGGGACAGAGAGCTCAAGCTGCAGTGGGTGCAGAGCCTGAACTGTCCTCTCCTTCCCAGATCCTTTTCAATTTAGGCTTGACAGGTCACTGGGAAGGGATGTGGTCGCCTGATACATTTCTCCTCTAGATGAAGAGAATTGAAATTTCTTCGGCTATTTGTCTCATTTCATAACTACCACATCCACCCTTAAATATAAATGAGATGCCTGCCTAGTCCATGTGCACTGTCATGCTGTACAATTTTTCTCCTGAAAAGCAAGATTTTGCCTGCTCTGAAGAATGTGCTTTTTTTTGCTGGACACACCAATTTGCACCTTTTCCCCACTGTACATATTCTTTATCCTCTGCTTCCAGGTCACTCTGACACTATGTTGGAGTCTGCAGGACCAGGGACTGTCTCATGACTCGTTCATGTAGTACCTACAAAAATGAGGTTTTAATCTAAGCACATATCCCCAGTACATAATATGCAGTGAATTGGCATAATGAAAATGGATAAACTGGGAATGCAGCTCATTGTGGAAATAGTACCTAATATGGGAATAATTCCTGACTCCTCAGGGTTCCAGTGCTCCTTTCTGCTTTGCTCTGAGCATTCAAAAGCATGCTCACCGCAAGATGGTTTGTGTTAGGAATGATGACATTTGCTTAATTAAATTTCAAAAATATCTAAGTGGCAGCCCTACTGAGCCAGAGTCAAGAACTTTTCCCCATTTTCTGGTGCTCAGACAATGTTGTTGGTTGGTGGCTCGTGTGTTTTCAGTTTGTACATTTAACATCACATTGCTGATGGCAAATGCAATTTAACTCTTCACAGCAGAAGCCTTATCAATACAAATCTACCGTTAGACCCTAGTTACACTAGGATAAAAATCTACACCAGCTAAAGAGAAGGTATCATTAATGAATAATTCTATTGAAATATGGATGGATTTTATTAATAATACAACCAGGGATTTTGTCACAGGCATTCTGCTAACTTGTTTAATATTGTAGAATTATGATCATCATCATAGAATCAGGATCATAGGGGTTGGAAGGGACCTCAAGAGATCATCGGGTCCAACACCCCTGCCAAAGCAGCTCCCTAGCTCATATTGCACAGATAGGCATCCAGACAGGTCTTGAGTATCTCCAGAGAAGGAGACTCCACCACCCCCCTGGGCAGCCTGTCCCAGGGCTCTGTTGCTCTCACTGTGTAAAAGTTCTTCCCCATGTTGGTGCGGAACTTCCTGTGCTCCAGTTTACAGCCATTGCCCCTTGTCCTGTCTCCACTGACCACTGAAAAGGGGCTGGCCATTTCCCCCTGCATCCCATACTTAAGATATTTATAGACATTAATAAGGTCCCCCCCTTAGTCTTCTTTTCTCTAGGCTGACCAGTCCCAGCTCACTCAGCCTATCCTCGTAGGGGAGATGCTCCAGGCCCCTAATCATCTTCGTAGCCTCCTCTGGACTCTCTCCAGGAGATCCCTGTCTTTTTTATACCAGGGAGCCCAGAACTGGACACAATACTCCAGGTGGGGCCTGAGCAGGGCAGAGTAGAGGGGGAGGATCACCTCCTTCGACCTGCTGGCCACACTCTTCTTGATACACCCCAGGATCCCATTGGCTCTCTTCCATCATTATCACTGCTACAGTCCCCATGAGCCTATACTCATAACCAGGGTCATGCTGCGTTGAACTCTGAACAAGGAACAAAACACATGTGCTACAGAAGACTTAACCATAAGAAATAATGGATGTGTATGGGCAGGATAGTGGCACCAGGAGCAAATAGAGCTAAATGTAACATACACATGCTCACTTGAGCATTTTCCTAGTAGCACTTGTGGTCTGTCTTACCCACTGTTTTAAAAAACAATACCCAAGACCTCCTCCATAGGTAGGTCAGGACTGAGTTGTCTTTTAAGCAGTAGCAGATGTTCAGATACCAGTAAGACCATGTAAAGCGGTGTACACGTATAAAATGTTGTTCATTCCCAGCAGCAGGTACTCCTCCGGCTCCAGAGCATGCATACAACCCAGGACATCTAGCAGCTCCCCACAGTCTTGGTTCCAGTGGTGCCTACAGGTGGGCTTTCTAATTGTAGCACATTCCACTGGGGTGCCGTATTTGGTGATAGTGCAGCCCTGAGGGAGTTGTAGTTGCTCCTCGTCATCCTTTCCTGATGCCATCTTTACCATCCTTTTTGTCTCCTTTCAGTGTGTTTTAATTAGGGCCATGATGATAACTACCAGGGTGCTACCCAGAATGACTGGTCCCATCAGTCAGTGTTCCCAGGACAGTGAGCAGAGGTTGCGGCACTGCTCTCTACCAGGTGAGGAGAACAAAGGTACCTGCCAGGAGCAAGTCACTGTGCACTGAGTATAGTTTGGGGTGAGAAGGCTACCACAGGAACTTGGGCTGTCAGCACACTCTTGGGTGGAAAGAAGCCCCGAGGCAACACTTTTGTGCCATATCTTCACTTTGAGGTTTGGATCTGGCCTTGGGGGCATCTCAGAGCCCTGGAGTCCTTGAAGGTGGTACTGGGGCTCTGTGTGCGTGTGATGTCAGTTCAGTATGCATATTGGGTTTGTGTGGCAAGGTTTTGGTAGCAGGGGGAGGTGCAGGGGTAGCTTCTGTGAGAAGCTACTGGAAGCTTCCCCCAGGTTCAGCAGAGCCAATACCAACTGACTCCAAGATGGACCCACTGCTGGCGAAGGCCAAGCCCATCAGAGACGGTGGTAGGACCTCTGGGGTAACAGAGTGAAGAAGGGGAAAAAAACAAACCCTGCATAACACCAAAAGCAATTGCAACCAGAGAGAGGAGTGAGAATATGTGAAAGGAACAACACACTGGAGCAGTTCATGAAGAACTGCAGCCCATGGGAAGGACTCACATTGGAGAAGTTCATGGAGGACTGTCTCCTGTGGGAAGGACCCCACGCTGGAGTGGGACAAGAGTGTGAGGAGTGCTTCCCCTGAGGAGAAGGGAGCGGCAAAGACAACATGTGATGAACTGACCCCAACCCATATCCCCCACCTCACCCGGTTCAGCTTGCGATTGGAAGGCAAGAAATCATGAATAAAATTGAGCCCAGGAATAAGGAGGGAGTTTTATTTCTCATTATCCTGCTAAGATCACTGGAACAGGTTGCTCAGAGAGGTGCTGGAGGCCCTACCCCTGGAGACAGACAAAGGTCAGGCTTGATGAAGCTGAGTAACCTGATCTAATTAAAGGTGGCCCTGCTTTCTGCGAAGCAGTTGGGCTAGATGGCCTCTAAAGGTCCCTTCCAACCTTACACATTCTATGATTCTATGATACTCCAAATTCATTGGTAATAAATTAAATTAATTTCCCCAAATTGAGTCTGGTTTGCTCGTGACAGTAACTGCTGAGTGATCTCTCTGCCCTAGTCTCATCCCAGGAGCCTCTCTGTGTATCCTCTCTCCCCTGACCAGCTGAGGAGGGCAGTGACAGAGCAGCTTTGGGGGGCAACCGGCCTCCAGCCAGGGCCAACCCACCACAATATGGAATTGAGTAGGCAAAAGTGAAGCATTTGGTCAAGGAAACAGCAATTAGTGGGGAAGTGCTTAAAACTGGAGAGAGCAGACGGAACAAGTAACCCAGATGCATCCAACTGGACCAAACAAGTTGTGTATAAAACTGTTTACAAAGTCCAAAAGAAATAGAAAATAGGAAACTTTTTTTTTCCCCTTCCTGATAGCAGAGGACACAGATACTAGACCTGTGTCCCTTTCACCAGTGCTGGACAGCTGGCTGCTGGTGGTGATACGGTCTGTGCCTGTGGTGCTTCAGGGTGTGGGGCTCCCCTTACTGCACAAACACTCCCATTAGTCACCTGGCCATTTCCGTGCTCTCTGCCAGATGCATCAGGAGAAGCCTAACAACTACAGGCACTCACTCATTTCACTTCTTCTGACCTTCTCCCTGTATCAGGAGCACAAAATTATCCACTGCCCTAGAGCAATCAGTCATTAACAACAACCTGGCTGCTGCCAGGGTGCTCCTCAAGCCACCACAGTCAAGGATACTTGTGGGAAGGGCAGAAAAGAAGTTGGATTTTCAGCTGCTGCAAAAAGGGAAGAATATATTTTTAAAATCCCCTTTGCTTTTATGTTTTACCTGCTACCCACCCAGAGCAGCACTGGATGGCTGCAGCACTGCGGAGAGATGGCTTCTCAGAAGCTCTAGCCAGTGGGGCCGTGATGATTTGCCTGTTTACTCAGCAGATAAGTCTCTTTCTCCCAAGGAAGAGGGTCTTGGCAGAGGACATGCAGAAGATTCAAGGGGCTAGCAAACATTACAAAGTTTGAGGTATGGAGTTGCTGATCTCTGGCTAGAGAGAGCAATCGATTTCAAGCAGCCAGAGGATGCTTTATTGTCCCTCTGCTAGCAGGAAAGGAGCCCGTGGATGTGCCTGTGGAATGGTGATGGTGGATGGAAGCAGTAATAAGGTCTCTGTAGCCAGGAACCTCAAGTGAACAGAAGCTGCTGCAAGGAGGAGTGGTCTGGGTTACTTGATGACAAGCAGAAATCCCTGCAGCAATTGCAGCCTGCACTGGAATATCTCTTCTTCTACCATTTACCTATGAGTGAAGCAACTGGACTGTTAACATTCATGGATAGCTCTGGGGAGACTGTACTGCAGCTTTCCAGTACCTGAAGGGGCCAGCAGGAAAGCTGGAGAAGAGCAGGGGCATGTAACAATAGGACGAAGGGTAATGGCTATAAACTGGAGAGGGTAGATTTAGATTGGATATCAGGAAGAAATTCTTCCCTGTGAGGGTGCTGAGGCCCTAGCACAGGCTGCCCAGAGAAGCTGTGGCTGCCCCCTCCCTGGCAGTGTTCAAGGCCAGGCTGGATGGGGCTTTGGGCACCCTGGTCAAGTGGAGGGTGTCCCAGCCCATGGCAGGGGGGTTGGGACTAGATGGTCTTTGAGGTCTTTTCCAACACAAACTGCTCTATGATTCCATGATTCTTTGTTCACTGGACCACAAGCCACATTTCCCAGACAGAGGATGGGTTGCAGGAGAGCACAACATGCTGCTCCTGGCTGTGGGAGGGGGAGGCAATGGCGGAGGGTGTGTGTCTCAGATTCCTTAACCTTTACTGTTAGTTTCTTGGAAGCTGCTAGGTTATTAAACCGAGGGAACCTTGCTTGTGTTTTTCCCCTGTCAGTGCATAGACAATGAGCTATTTTTAATTGCCCTCCTTAGAAAGGTAGGGGAGTATGCCAAGAAAAGAAAAAAGGGGTGGAAGAGAGGAAGGCAAAGCATGAAGCACTCAGCAGAGCTGCTTTTCCTTTTCTTGCTGCCCCTGATTCACTAGACCCAGCCTCAGCTTTGGTTTCTGATTTCCCAAGGCAGGTGTAGGGCCAGCAGAGTCTTTGTTGTACTTCTCACTAGCATCCTAGAATCCTACTCAGTGTGGAGCTCAGAGACACTGTTCTGGGGATCCTGTGACATACCGTGCAAGGAATCCATAATTGGGATGGGGCAGGTGGGTTGTCCCCCCTTCTGATAGCTCATTCCATCCTACAGGAGGAACAGAAGTTGTTGGACAACGTTCATGCCATGGGACAATGTAGCGATACAACTGTCGGGGGTCCTTTGCTTGACTTTGTGCTGCTTCTTTCCCAGCTTGTACAGTTCAGCTTGTTACAATCAGGTCTTCACAGTCATTTCTCCACCTGCGGGTTGAGATCCTCTTGCTCTAGGTAGAAGCATGAGACTTCAGCTCCTACATGTGCACATCTCCTGTGTAACTATGTTTGTCTTCCTGGAGCCCAAACTGACCTGGTCGAGTTCAAAATTGTGCCCACCATGGCCCCACACAAGATATATGATGTCCCTGAGAACTGGTACTGCCCCAGAAGGGCTGTCCAGTCTTGCCTTCTGACCCCGGGAGCCTGAGTACTTGTGTCTGCCAAGGAGATGGTACTTCTCAGCTGAGAAAAATCCTGCACTTGCCTTTAATTTTTTGTGAAGCCAGATGTTTGAGACACTTTGTTTCCAGCGTTTTTTTAGCAGGCCACGGCTGAATGCCTGAGCAGAAGAAAGGAGGTTTCCAAACCAATTTTCTGAAATGTTTTCTAAACACTGTTTCAGAATTTTCAGTCTGCAGGGACAGATCCTTAGAGAGCATAAAAGGATGGAGCTGAGCAGTGTTCATCTCCCTCACTAGGAGAAACACAGAAACACAGAAGTGTTGGTTGGAAGGGTCCTCTGAAGGCCCAAGCTCATCCAGCATCCTGCTCAACACAGGGCTATCGCACTAGGTCAGCCTTGGCATTGTCTAGCCAAGTCTTGAAAGCCTTGAAGGCTGGAGAGTCCCCCTCTCTGGGAAGTGTTTTCCCTAACGTCCATTGTCATCTCCCAGGCTCCAGCCTGGGCTTGTTGTCCCTCATTTTTCCATCTGCTGTTTGCAGGAGGCATTGGGCTCTGTCAGTCGTGTAACTGCCATCGAGGGAGGCGTGATTTCCAGTAGACTCCTATTAGGTCACCCCTCCATCTCCTCACCTCTGGACTAAAACCACCCAGCTCCCTCAACTCCTGCTCCTAGCCTGGCTGATCTCAGTATCCTTCTCACTGGGCTCACTCCCACGTACGAGTCCAAAGCGACACAATATGTCACTGGCAGCCTCTGGGAGATACCAGCTTCCCTTGCACTGCTGGCAGCATGCCTCCTCCCACAGCCCACCAGGTACTTTGTCCCGTTGGTGATGCCAGCACACACTGGGCTCACACAAGATGTGCCCATGCATAGGAGCAGAGGTTTCATGTGCTGTGCTGGAGATGGTACGGTGAGCAAGCAGTTTCAAAATCCAATTTCATAGACACAGAGATTACATTAATCTCTTTTAATAGCTAAACAATTCAGTTTTCAAGATAGGACAAAGCACGGGATATTCTTGACAAAACTGGTGCTTGAAAGCTGCCTACATCAGATTTAAAATCCTAACTCCTAAGCTCCCAACGATAGAACCGATTGTATCTTTCCAGGCAGTAGCACTGCAAAACTTGCATTTAATCTCCTTTTATAACACGCTGTAGCTGCCTGGGCTTGCCTGTTGGGAAGCAAATGTAGATTGAGTTTGCCTTCAAATACCTTATGAGGAAACTCACTCAGCCCTCACCAACTGATCTTGGGGGCCTGTGGAATGATAAAAGCTCAAGTTATCAAAGTATCTGTAAACTGCCTTCTGATTTCTAGCTGGAGCACCTCCCTGAATCTGGACCCTTTGATTTGAGGTGGCTGCTTTCTTTCACCATGTCTCAACAGGCAGAAAAGGGCATAGCTTTAATTCCTGTTGGCTCAGTTGCATTAGCTCAACATGACTGAAAAGCCCTCTTCACCCCCAGAACCGCAGAACTGAATGCAGATCTACATTAGCAACTTCTGGCTGTGTAGTAAGGACCTTGTAATAAGAATATAGGGATGTTTCCGTACCACCAAAAACACTGGTGTAGAAGTGCTTTTCTTTTGACACTGCTTTGTTTGGAGAACCAAAATTAGCTGTTCTG
The DNA here is from genome assembly GCA_013400835.1 of Zapornia atra. Taxonomy (NCBI): domain Eukaryota; kingdom Metazoa; phylum Chordata; class Aves; order Gruiformes; family Rallidae; genus Zapornia; species Zapornia atra. The sequence goes on from VZTU01000445.1 coordinate 83,439, forward strand.
GGGAAGGCACTATTTATTGGGCTAGACTGTGTGTTTTCAGAGAATTTGCAGGTTTTGTGGTCTCAGTGTATTCATTTCAGGTTAATTTTATTGTTTGTGTTGTGATTTAGGGCTCTGACAAATGAACTCTAGAAATGATGGTGAGGTGATGGAAGAGGTGACCCACCCAGCTGTTTATTACTGCTCTGCTGGCAGAGATTACTGTCCCTGCAGCAGAGTTGGCAGAACACAACATATGTTCAGGGCAGAGCTGCTCCAAACAGCATTTTAGTTAAGTTCTCCAAGGAGGTGGGATTAGACTAGGCAGAAGACTGTGAACTAGAGATACTGAGACGTTTTCCGTGATAGTTTGTGCCCACCAAGACCAGTACTATTGCCATGCCTCATGTCCTTACAGCTTCTGCCTCGAGTTCCTGTCCCCTCTTTGCACCAGAACGGGCAGTCACCTGGTCCAAATAGGAGATGACTGAGGAACTTCATCCAGAGTGATGTGATCTCCTCATTCACCTAGAAGGAGTGTGGAGGACTAAAACACTACCAACTTCTATCAGCTTAATCCTGATATCTCTCTCTCGGGCAAATGGTACAAGTGTCCTTCTAGTGTCTCAGCTCCTCTCTAGTCTTTGGTGGTGGAGTGGTATCAAGCAACAGCAGGCAATAAGGTCTTCATCTGCTCATGTGTTCTCCAACCAAAGGGTAATCCAAGGCCTCAGGCTCCCCTGATGCTCCCATATGGCCAACTAACAAGGCCGCTGCAGCCAGGGAAGTTACCCCTTACCCTTCAGCTGTCATCTCCGTTCTGCTGTAGGAGTAACCACTGTACTAGGCGGCACTGCTGTCAGAAATGGAGCTGCCTTTAGTGGTTGTCTTCTTCCCCTCCCAGCTTGGAGGGGGCAGCCAAAGACCGCCATGTTGGGGCAGTAAGCAGGAGCCACTGACCATGATCTCGGCAATACTGCCCGGCTAAAGCACACAGGAGTTTCCCTCTCCCTGGCCCGTTACTAACGTGGAAAAAAATCAGTGGGAAAAAAACGTGGCCTTAAATATACCAGGAGCCTTTCCCCACCCATTACCACCTAACCATAAGCTACTCCAGGCTATCTTGTTTATGTTTATGAGTGTTTAATACCTCTCAGCATTTGTGTTTGCCTTGAAGCGACAGGCAGCTATGTGCTGCAGTGTGCTAAATATTTGTTCCCTAAGTACAAACAGATGTTTGAAGATCTGCTTTGAAGCAAATCTTTGCCCTCCAGATTCTCTCCCAAGACTCCTCAGGAACAGCATACATCACTGCATTCAGAGCAAAGCCTTGAAGGGCAGGGAGAGAGGAGATGCACGGCAGTAGTCAGCAGTGCGGCAGGAACACGTACTCACATCTCCATTGCATAAATCCTTCACAGCAGCAGTTTGGGTATCAGAGTTTCCAGAAACAGTTCGCTTTCAGGGCCTCGTTCCTATAAAGCCTCTGCTGCATGCAGGGGTTTGCTTTGACTCACTGGCCAGATTCTTGTTACCCATGTGCCTACAACCTGAATAATCCCCCCTGGTGTCAAAACTCTCAGATTGAGCAGAGGTGGTGAAACCTGAGCGGCATGTGTGAATGGCCCTTGCTCACACATACTGCCTCTCTTAGCTGCTCGCAGGGATGGAAAGGCTTTGCAAGCAGCGTTAAATGATCTGAATCTCAAACACTCAATTTGGAGTCAAAAAGGGCGAGATACCCCACGGTAACTGCATGCCACATGCAAAGTAACGGGGAGGGTTAAACAGTCTCTGCCTCAGGCAGCTCCCGATTTATGTCAAGATGCAACAGAAAAGCTGAGAGGGGGAAAGGTAAGATGGCAGTGGTGAAACCAGCCAGGATTGTGTGGTGATTACTGTGTGGGAGGTTGCAGCCAGGACTCTCAAATCTCAAACGATTTAAACCACTGTGGTATGGCTTTGGTATTGTTTCTTCTTTTCTCACGTTTCGGGGAAGAAGAGGGTGTGTCTGGAAGTTCAGGTGCTAGCTTGGGACTCAGATGATCTACATCCAGATTCCTGCCTTGCCAGCGACTCCCTTGGGTAAACTGCTCCCATCCCCTCTGCCTTTTACCCCTCAATTCTCTTAGGAAGAACAGTACTTCCATACCCCTGAGGCACAGGAGGTTAATTCTTCAAGGCTTTTGAGGCATTCAGGTATGGTATGAGAGAGAACTGTATCGGGCCTTGAAGAGATTGGCTCTGCATTACCTTTAGACTGCATGTCTTGGACAGGAAAGGGGATGCTTCCAAACACTCAGTGTAGCTGAATTCCACATGCAAGGCAATGTTTGACCTGAGCTACCCAGGGACCAGCGGTTCTGCTGTAAATCTTCCGCTTCACTCTGCTTCATTTCACCCCCTGCGTTTCTTGCTTAAAACATGAAAACTATTTGTATCTATTTTTATATCATTAAATTTCAGAGCACTAGGACAGTCTGCCCAGGGGGGTTGTGGAGTCTCCTTCTCTGGAGATATTCAAGACCTGTCTGGACACTGACCTGTGCAACCTGTACTAAGGAACCTGCTTTGGCAGGGGTGTTGGACTCGATGATCTCTGGAGGTCCCTTCTGACCCCTATAATCCTGTCATTCTGTGATTCTTTTCCTAGTAACCACTCTTTTATCTTACCTAATGCCAGTTCATCTGAAACTGTTCTTTCCTCCTTTCCTCCTCATCATCATCCATGATCCCAGGCGGGAGCCACCCGTGACTGGGATACCCGCTAGGTAAATCCCAGGATTTACAGACCCTTTCCAGTGAGGACTGTCTGACTGGGGCTGGTTGCATGGTATATTGCAAGAGGGGATTCCTTCCTGGCTCCTGCATCCTGCTTGGTGCCTGGGTGAGGCAGAGATGAGTGGCTACTCCTCCCTGTGCCCCGCTTGCTGTGTGTGGGAGAGGCTGGTGTACAGCGAATTTCCTTCAAGTAGCGATGAAATCCGTGATGGTTTTGTTTGACATCTGCAACCCCAGCGGAAAGAAAACAGCGTGACTCTTGCCTTGCACTCGCAGCTGAATCCTTATCAAGGACAGAAAAGAAGATGCATGTCAATTTTTAATTTTTTTTTATTTTTATCTTGTGCAGATACAAGCAGTGTTTTTGTGGTGTAAATTGAGAGGCGTAGGGCTCTGTGGGAGTGATCTGCTTCTAGGAATTTATTTCACACAGCTGTGAGGGGCTCAGCAAGACAGGATGGGGAAAAAAAAAAAAAAACAGCCCCAAACCTCCAGATAACTCTGAAAGAGTGAAACAACCTAGCGAGAAGTCCTCACATCTCCAGCTACCCCAAGAGAATGGAAACCTTTTCAAGGGAGCTGATATACCTACTGCCAGTGTTTTGTTTTGTAAAGAAAAGCCAAGTTACACTAGAAAGTATCATCTGCCAGATTTTAAATAAAAACAAATAAATAGTCTTGGGTTTTGCCTTGAATTTCCTGTCCAGTGGCAGTTTTCTTGGGTCTCTTATGAAATGCCTGGAAAATTTCGGGGCTGGGAAGGCATTTCCTGGGTCCAGCACCTCTGCAACAGCTGACGAAACCCAGAAGAACTCTAGCAGCCAACCGGCCCACATCCCGACAGGTTAGCTCTTCTCTTTTTTGCCCTCACCAGCTGCTCTCAGCACAGGGCTCCCTGCTCAGTCTTGCCTTTCAAAGAGGGACTGTGTCCAGTTCCCTTTTAGAAAAGTTTTTCAAATTTTCCCTGTTTGAAAGAAAATACTTGGGTTTGGCAGCAGTGAAAATAGAGGGCTCAGCACTCTCTGGTGTGTGCTGCGTTGATGTGATGGGGCTGAGCCACGGGTCCATCACGTTTTGCTCATTTCTATACCCTGCAGTGGCAAGGCACCATCTATTTTTCCTTTACCTTAGAGCTTCCTCCCAGGACCTGCTGTTAATCTGATCCTGCTTTGATAAACAATCATGCAGACATGACATGGAATTGTCGTCCTAGTGACCTGTATTAATTAAAAATCAAATGACACTTTCTCAGGAGAAAGTTCCTTAGTTCCAGTGTTTTCCTGAGATAATTACACCCGGCCAGCCTATTACCCTCCCCTGAAATTTCATTTATTGTTCACTATGTCTAAACTCCTGCGTGCCGCTGCACTGCGTTGCTTTGTCACGCTCCACCCCATCGTTGCCAAACGGGTTGCCTGTTTGTTCAAACGTGCAGCAAGAGCTATAAAGTCTTAAGGAGAGAGATGTCGTATCCTTACCATGATGCCGGTTCCATTTTGCTGCCTTGTAACACCAAACTGAGAAGCTCTTTGACTCTTTTGTCTCCCCTGGCTTCGAAAATAGCAAGAGATAAACAGGAAAGAAGGGGACACACCATATGCTTGATACTGTTCAACTCTCCAGTCAGTTCAGGCTCTGACATTAATAACTTCCTGCTTTGCTGTAAGTCTTCTGTCGAGCGAAGAGCCTGGATGCGTGGGCATTTCAGCCTGAACTTGGGCAGCTACTGGATCAGCGTCTTCCTGGACTCTGGGCTACAAATTCCAGTTTTCAGCTTACCTTCAGGCCACAATTACAGAATTGGAAGTCAAAGCTAAAAATCAGGTGCCTAAAACCACAGTTAGCTGCCAAAAAAAGAAAAGACTTCACTGTCGCAACGGTTGAACACCTGCAGGCCCTGTAAGTACCACAGGACTTGAGGGGCAGGATCTATATGAATCAGGCTCATTTTACTTAGAAACTCCAGTAAAGATCCTGACTTGAGATTCTGGACTTCTTTTCCTGCCAAGGAGGAGCTCAGTAGCTAGAAACAGAAAAGAGGGTCTGGAAAAACAGAGGAAAAGGTGCATTTAGGTAATATCACTTGTGCAAGGTGTTTGTGAAACGTGGTGCGCATTGTGTTCTCTCATTTTTCACATATGCTTAAAGAAGCAAGGCTTACTCTTTTCCAGCTATCCAAACAGCTTGCCCAGCAAACTGAACTATTTCCTCCGGATAACAGGCTGGTTTGCTGCCTTCTGGAGAGGTGGGGTCCCCCCGAATGCCTTAAGCCTGTGTACTGCCCCTGGCTGCTGCTCTGCAGGACTGGGAACCATCTCCCGATTACGGTGTGCAAGAGGACAGCTTGGACTTAGCAGATCTATGAGACTGGAAAATCAAACCAGCTCATCAAGATCTAAAACAGCACTGGGTTGAAAGGACTAGCAAGTGGTCCAGCCGTGAGTTAATTCATGAGCTGCAGTAAATATCACCAGAAGAGCTTGTCACAAGGAAATGTGAAACAGCTGAAAAGAAACATCCTTAAAGTGAATGTCAAAGGCTTTTGCAGCTGTCATCAGTGAACTGGGAGGCTCTGGGCCTGGGAGAGAAGATGAGGGTAAAAGAAATAAAGATTTAAGTACAGAGGATAAAGTACCCAGTTCCCACTGGGTGATTATAAAGGAAGCAATTTTACCACTACAGGGACCTAATTAGACACTGAATCTCACAACTGGCTAATGTCTCCTCCAGGACGCTGAGAAACCCAAACTAGCTGAAGCCCAGACCAGTAGCATCAGGAGGCTCTGCTACTGCAGGCAGATGCTGGAATGCCAGGTTTTATAGTTGTGGTCATGCCCAGCGTTCCCCGGTCCCACGGTCTGTTCAGCACTTGCTTGGGACCGGGGGTACGACTTCATTTCCTTGCCTGGCCAGCACAGCATCATGCTGGTCCTACAGAAGGCAACACTGAGCTCCTGCTGCTGTGGCCCTGTGCCGTCCTGGAGGAAAGACACCAGCCCACATCTTCCCAGGCAAACACAGGGGTTAATTGTCAAAGTTAGCCAGAGGGAATTTCTCATTTTTATGACCAATCTGAAATTCATTGCTTTCGCTGGTCTCCGAAATGTCTTGTGCAGACCAGGTGTGGGTCCCCAGTCCTTTCTGGAGCCACCAGTGCTGCATGTGTGCATTGGTTTGCATAAGCCTTGCTGCAGGGTTCAGGTCTTCCACCTCGCTCCGGCTGTTGTCCATCTGAGACACTGTCTCCCTTCTCTCCCTCCTTTTGGAAGAGTGTCAACCCTGGCCATGGTTTGAGGTCAACCTTTGGGCAATGTCCACCCCGATGCTAGCTGCTCCCTCCTACCTCTGAGCTGCAGCGCATCACCTCTTCATTGGCGTGCCAAGCAGGGAACTCCCCCAGTCAGGTCTTTTTTCTTGGGTGTTTTTTCTCAGCAGTAACAAGTTTGTGCTTGATTTTATTTGAGACTGGTCAGATCTGGGCTCTGCTCCTCAGCACTGCCCTCCTGGTGCCAGGAAGGGCTGCGTCAGCAGGAGTCACACTCTGGGGTTTGGGGTCAGCGGGGGCAGTAGGAAGGAATTATTTTAGCCATTATTGAACATTAAAACCATTTTTCATGTAACCCTGTCCCCTGTGTAGGTGATACTGCAGGGGAGCGCAAGGATCTCTTCTGCTGTCACCACTACTACCAGCCACGTTTTTCTGTAGCAGGATTTTCCAGGCATATTGGGAGGTTTTGATTACTCAGCCAACTTGGGGAGCTCAGAGCTCCTGGGAAGAGCAGGGATAACTGCTCAGGATGCATAGATGCATCATGTACTGGGGGGAGGGTGGAAGGCAGTGGTTTATGGGTCTCCTCTGAAGCAGGGAGGAGGTAAGTGACCTGCCCAGAGAGAGCTTAGCACTGCTAACATCTGACAAGGACATTTTTATAACTGAGATAAATAAACAGATGCTTTTTTTAGCTCTAGGGAAGTAATTTCTTCTGTGCTACTAGCCTGAGACCCTTTGCTTGGCTTAGCCGGTATTTCTACCATATGCAACAAGCCTTAACCACTTCATTTGAGGCCGTTATTCATTTGGGGCCAATGTGAAACATTTCTGGCATTTCTTTTCCATTTTTCTGGCCCTTACATGTTGCTGATGCCTCCAGATCGGTATATATGTTTTCTTCTCTAACATTTCAGTTCTCCTCTCCTGTAATTCTTTAAATCCTTAATTGCCTGACACTGCAGATGGCAAGGGTTGGTTACCTTCTATCACCACGCTGGCCACGATGACTTCCTTTGCTTGACAAGTCAATGACTTTGTCAAGGTGAACGTTAAGTCTGTGTGTGTATCTCTGTGCGTCTTGTGCCAGATTGCAATTGCAGGCTGGGTTTCTAGCAGGCATGCTGCTTCTCCAGACACAGAAAACCATGAGTGAAACTGGGATTTTGAGGGGCTTTTTTCCCCACTTCCCTACTGAGATGATTGATGTCACTCCCAGCTTATGCCAATGGGATTGAGATGGCTGTATCTCTAAGTGTAACGAATTAACGCATGGCAGGCAAACCCACCTGATGAAATTCCACTGATAAAGAAAATATCCATCCTGGCAACCACCCAGCAAAGTCCACAAGTAGCTACTAGGAGTCAATAATAACTGCACCAGGTCTGCCAAAGGTGCAGGAGATGTAACTACAGACATCTCCCTGGAGCCGAAGAATTGTTGCAGTACCTGTTCCCATCAGCACATGCAGAAGGGCAGCATGCTGGGTGCGCAGTGGGGCTGACAGGCCCCCCAAAGTGCCAGTTATGGGCAGTAGGGACCAGAAAGGAGCCTTTGTGAAAGCATTGCAAAAATAACTTAACACTATGTTGGTTCATTAAGGTGGGAGAGACATTTCCTCTTCATGCACAGTAGGGTGTTGGTGGGACCTGAGCAGGTGGGTCAAAGGAGAGCAGGGTGTGGACTTGGTTTTCAAAGGCATCTATTTCCAGTATATGTGAGCTTCATTTTCTTTTAGGAATTCAGTTTTCCTGAAAGGAAATGATAAAATAAACAGGAGCATGGTACACCTGTGAGATGAACCTCAGGACTTCACCATCTACAGCCAAACCAGCGCCGAGCATGGTGTGAATGCTAAGGGCAGATGGTGGGCCACTCTTCTTCCTGACAGATGTGGTTCTGGGGTTGCTCTCCTCATAGGATCCCATAGTGAGGTCTTAGTGAAGAGCAGAGACAGAGCTTTTCTTGTGACATGCCGTGTATCACAAGGCAAGGATGGGTTGGGGCACCTGTATATTGACCTACCTTAGGTCAGCTTCATGCAGGGATGGGAGAGGAACAATAGGCACCTCCTTTTTTTTTTTTATTTTCCTGGTGTTTGTGAGAAGGAGGAAAAGCACCTTTTACTGTCTGAGTTTATGACCTTCCTGCTGCCCCTGGATGGAAAGGAAAGGGCCTTCTCGCTCTCCTATGAGGAACGCAGACTATTGGCGTAAGTGATGGGCAAGAAGCTCTCACAGTGCAGACCTTGCTCTCCCCAGGGACCGGCACCCTGGCCACTGCCTGCCCTGGGCTAATGTGCTGGGACCTGCTGGCCAGTGCCCCCCTCTCCTGCAGCTCAGAGCCCTGCCACTCTGTGCTTAGAAACGCAGAGGCAGAGGAGCAGAGGGTCTCCATTGGGGCTGACTCCTTCCAGGAGATGATGAAGGCATCTCCACCGTGGGCAGGAGCAGCCACGGGCTTCCTCTGCAGCCCGCAGCGCCCGCTCTTTCCCGTCATTTATTACCTGACGACTGTTTTCCTGTGTTTCCCTGCAGGCTGGGAGCCAGGAGGGCTGGCGCTTCCGACACCTCCTCCTGGGGCGCTGCCACAGACGGTGGCAGTGTCCTCCCAAAGTGTCCACCTGATGAAGGCAGTGGCCCCTGGCCCAGGCATGCAGCATCTGTCCCCACCGCTCGCTCGACCCTCCCCTCGAGACCTACTTCTGCTGGTAGAGGCAAGGTAACCTCGCCACTGAAAACAGCCGGGACGGCAGCCAACAGAGATTAATGGCATCATTAACGTCCCCGGGTTATTTATAGGCTTAGAAATGCCTCGGACGTACAAACGGAGCGGAGTCACTCTGTGTAACGCAGGGACTCATGGGTCTCCTGCTTCTGCTTTTCCCCTTCCTGCTGTTCCATCCCTGGGACTGTAAAACCCCCCATCTGGAGCAGGGACTGCCTCTTGTTGTAAACCTACTTTGTAAATGTAACTAGGGGATACACACAGGTGGTTTGTTTTTTTTTTCCCTGTGAATGCTGTATTTGTCTGGTCTCCTTCTTCCACCCAGCTCTGTCTGTGCTTGCTGTGTCCTGTGGCCCCTCTTTGAGGGAAAAAAAAAATCTCCTTTTGATGAATTCCTGAAGCACAAGTTGAGCATTCGTCACAGGAATTAGTGATTTTTCATCCTTGGGTTTTAAACTGTGAGCTCTCTGGGAAGTGGGCTGGAAATCTCATAGCTGTGGAGAGCACCTAGGACATGTGGGGCCTTAGTGAGACATGCAGATGTAATTAATGACCGCGGAGGTCTCCCTACTGGAGCCAGTCCAGCTCCCAGGTCCTCCGGGAATGTCACAGGACTGGCAAGGAGAGAAAAAAACCCACCCTGAGTGTGCTGGCCCCAGAAAAGGAGGTTTTGGCACGTGACCTGCGGCCACACTGCCTGGCCTGTTTCCCGGTGCTCGGTGAAAGGTGAGAAAGGAAGCTTGTTGTCAGCAGGCACAAGTCCAAAGGATCGGCTGTGTGACCTGGAGATGGCTCCGTGGGTGGGAGAAAAGTAAAAATGCCAGTAAGGGCCCCTCCCACCCAGAAACACGGATAACCAGCATGGCACCTCGTGGAGGTGGTGCTGCTTCAGAGGGCAACCACCCTTCACTTTGCTGTTGGGTTTTTGTTGTGTCAGTTGGAGATAAACTCCTGTGCCAGTCTCTCCTCGGTCCTCTCTCTTCCAGGGGCTGAAATAAAGGGCTGGCAGAGAACCACTCAAATGACTGTTGTCTTCTTTTCTCTGGGCCATGAGACGACTTTTGAGCAATGTAAAGAATCTCAGTGTACTAGAAGTAGGCTTCATCCGCCATGGCCACACTACCAACCTGGGATCCCCTCACCCCCTCAATGTTTGGTGGTTTTGAGGCATCTCAGTGGCCTTATTCCCCCACGGGTCCCCTTCATCCCTTCCTGGCCAGGATCCAGGTCTCTGCCGTGGTGGGGAGGACAGTGCCTGCTTTGCACCTGGGCTAATGTGCAAGGAGGAAGTGTCTGCTTCCCCGTCTCTTAAATAGGGCCATGACACCTACCCAGCTTTGTATGGTCCTTTGAAAGACAAAAGCCTAAGTGCAGTTATTCAGCCATCCAAAGACCATAACCAGGAGAGTGTTTATTTCCATGTCTGATGTTTATGTGAGTTCCTGTATAATTTAAAAGGCTTCAAGGAAAAGGCGGGTCACATGCAGCGCCTGAGGTAAAGGGGGAGAAAGGTAGTGTTTTACCTGGCCTCAGGAAAGAGACACTTCTTGTGCAGTTGTTAGTCATCTGAATTCCTGAACATCTAACCAGAAAACTCAGCCCAACTTTCTCTCTAGACTGATGTCTAGACTACAGGACTAGAGTAGAGACTACAGGAGTGAGTCTTTGAGACTTACTACCTGCTTTGAGAAATAAATATGAAAGGTGGAAGATGTTTCTGTTGAACAAGAAAGCTAAGCCCTGTTTCTTCTGTGGAACAGCTATCTCCTGGACCTCAGTGCTGCACAGCTTCTGTGGAGTTGCTCACCCCTGATACAGAAAGCAAGAGCAGGATTATTTTTATTTTTTTCCCGTTTCACTAGGCTACACCCAGTCGTGACCATACTTAACCTCCCTTTTTCTAGTTGCCAACACTGGGTGGCACTAAGGTAGCTCCTGACATTTTACAAAATTGACTCTTGAAAACTTGAATCACACCAATGTGGCTCCAACCCTGTCCCAACAGCAAATGATAACTGATCATGCAACTGTTGCAGTAGAAACATCTGCCTTGCACGGCACGTTGTGTGCTGCCTTGGTGTGTGGGGTTGGCAAAGCTCTACTGAAACTCTGGCCTCATGGGCTTGGTAAAGGTTCAATGCGGTGTTGGGCTCGAAAGCCAAATTTCCTCTACCGGTGATTGGTGGAATACTTGAAAATATCTGTGCTTCATGCTGGAGATTGAAACCCTTGTGTGCTTTTTGTGTTTGAGTTTGGTCAAGGCCTTCTTGTTCATCCATGAAGGCTTCCTGCCGCCTTTGCTTCATGTCCTGTGTCTGGGCATTCTTGAGCTTGCAGGAGGTGGTTCCTGGAAATCACCCAGCTCCCTTGGACCTTTTTTTCCATCCAGAATTGTATCCCACGGGATTCTTCCAAGCAGAAATTGGAAGAGGTTAGAGCCAAACACCCCTTCGAATATATGAAATGAACTGGTGGGATCTGTGGGCAGGGGAGTGATGGTGTAATTCTGGCCAGTGACTGGGTTGAGAGCTGAGCTATGGTGGAATCTCAGCCTTGAGGGTAAGCCATGGTGTAGGACTTTGCCTCAGAGGTGCTTTCCAAGTCTGCTCTTCTGAAATCCAGGGTTGTGGTCCTGCTCTTTGCCATGCTTTCTCCTCTCAGGATCCTGAGCTCCCTCAGCCCCAACCTTGTGGAGCTGTAACCTCCTTCAGGAGCTCAACTGGGACGGAGGTTGCTGGCACTGCAAGGAGCTGGCCAGGGCCCACTGGAGGCTGCAACATCCTCAAACCACAGCAGCACCCAGGCAGTCCCCAAAGGGCTCTGGGAGGTCTCCTGCTGGCCCAAGAGGCTTTTTGAAGATCTCAAAACAGAGCCTGGACACTGCTATGTCGGCTGGCTGCTGCTGCCAGCTGTGCACCATGAAATCCCTGTTAAAATAAATCAGTTTTAAGAGAAGCACAACTGTGAACATGTGGCTTTCACTCCATGCAGTCAATGCTTACTTTACAAGCATCAAGGCCACCATTTTAAAGACCTGTAATAGCTCTGGTGGACTTTGTGCAACCTTGCTGAGCTATGCTGGTGTGTACAGTGACAGAGGCTGCAAAAAAACCAGGGCCAAGTAGTGTGTCTTCCAAGGACATGTGGCAGTTCTCAGCAAAGCCACCTGTGGAGACCCACTGCCATGTCCTGATAACAAAAATTGGCATTGCTGTGTCTGTACTAAAGAAGGTGTTTAAAATATAACAGACAATAGACAGTATAACCTGCTGGGATCATAACGATTTGTGCCCTGTCAGCAAGGACATAGAAATACCAATGGTAGTAGCTAAAAATCCGCAATATGGAAATTAAGTTGGGTAACTAAATCTTTACACAGCCATTCTGAGAGCAGTGGGAGAACTGTGGCTGAGGAGGGAGCTGCCATGGCAAGAGGTGGTCGCTACCAAAGACAAGAGCCAGAGCAGAGCAGATCTGTGCACTGAGCGCTACCTACTAGATCCCTGCCCTCTCCTCTGGCCATGGGAACGGGGAGTCCGAGTTGAACCAACGATTTTTGAAGAACGCTTTATTCTACTGGGTTCAGTTTTGGGCCCCTCACTACAAGAAAGACATCGAGGCCATGGAGTGTGTCCAGAGAAGGACAACAAAGCTGGTGAAGGGTCTGGAACACAAGTCTTATGAGGAGCAGCTGAGGGAACTGGGACTGTTCAGTCTGGAGAAGAGGAGGCTCAGGGGAGACCTTATTGTTCTCTACAGCTCCCTGAAAGGAGGTTGTGGTGAGCTGGGGGTCAGCTTCTTCTTGCAGATAACTAGCAACAGGACAAGAGGAAATGTCTGCAAGTTGCACCAGGGGAGGTTCAGGTTAGAAATGAGGAGAAATTTCTTCTCAGAAAGAGTGGTTAGGCACTGGAACAGATTGCCCCGGGAGGTGGTGGAGTCACCATCCCTGGGGGTGTTCAAGGAAAGGTTGGATGAGGTACTTAGGGACGTGGTTTAGTAAGTAATTGTGGTGGGTTTGGCCCTAACTAGAGGCCAAATACCCACCAAGCCGCTCGCTCACTCCCCCCTTCAGCCAAAAAGGGGAGAAAATAGATATTGGGAGGCTTAGGACTTGAGATAAGGACAGAGGGATCACTCTCCAATTGGTGCAATGGGCAAAACAGACACAGCACAGAATAAAGGAAAGTGATTTATTACTACTTACTACAACTAATACACCCAGTGAACCGGAACGAGATAAGAAGAGGCCAGGTCTTAAAGCACCTTCCCCCCACCCCTCCCTTCTTAGCAAACTTAAAACTCATCACGATTTTACTCCCTTCTTCCCGTGCTTGCCCGTGCTGCTCTTGAAAGCTGATCTAGGAGTAGCTATGCCCAGAGCAGTGCTGCTTGGTGTTTGGACAGAGCTGCTTGTTCAAGTCCAGAGGAAAGCACAGGGCAACCAACATGATGGGGACAATCAAGGGTGAGGACCCATGAGTCAGCTCTGGAGTTGTTCCTGGCAGTGTAGGCATATCTGATGGACATGTCTACATTACCAGCCCTGGACGTCTGCTCATTCTCCATGAGACTTTCTGCCAACTCTGAGGCTTGGGTCTGGATCACTCCAAGTAGCTGCTTCCAAAACAAATCTTCTCCTCAGGGGGCAAGCTCTAGGTGCAGTGCCTGTGAGCCCAGAGGTGTCCCTCTGCCCTGGTCTGCTCTTATTGAGCCAGGCTAAGCCAGCCTCCTGCCTTGACCCTGCTGTGCTCCTGCCCCAGCGTGCTTCCAGTGTGCTGCCACAGCGGGTGTGATACTGCTTCAAGGACACCTTTTTTTAAAGTCTTTTTTTGTATGAGAAACAAAAGGGTTTTGAACTTCAGAGCCTATGTGCTTTGAGCCTATGTCACAGGCAGTGGACAACAACTGTTCTTCATCAGCTTTGTGGCTGAAGACCAGGTCTCCTTGGGAATCCACCCTTCCATTCCTGCGAGGGTTTGGGGGTTGACCTGTATCATGTTTGTTGAGCTTTTAGTTTGACTACTGAAAAAAAAACCAACTATTGGCAGATCTGTCTTGTCAGGTAGACAAGGAACCAGAAAATGCAGAAGCTCTTAGGAGAGAGGCCCTGGCTTCATGGGGATCACAGGGCTGTGGGCAGAACTCGAGCAGAGGATAAACCCCACTATCCAAGAGGATAAATTGGGGAAAAGGAGTTGCATGGGATTTTTCCGTTGCTGTAGGAACCTTTGCTGCAATTCAGCTCGTGTTGATTAACCCTGAATGCTGGATTCTTAAAAAGTGATTAGTGAGATCATACTGGAAATAGAAACAGATGTACCATCTGTTACACGGTGTATGGGGTTTAGAGAAAGGTTTTGCTGAAACATAGTCGTTCCCAACACTGACGTGAGGCTTCACTGCTGTCACCTTCCCAAACCCAAACACCCCTTTGAATATATGAAATGAACTGGGAGGATCTGTGGGCAGTGGAATGGTGGCATAATTCTGGCCAGTGACTGGGTTGAGAGCTGAGCTATGGTGGAATCTCAGCCTTGAGGGTAAGCCATGGTGTAGGACTTTGCCTCAGACGTGCTTTTCAAGTGCCTGAAATCCCAGAACAGGGAAATCTGGGCTCCAGAACCTGTGCTTGTGCTGCAGAGCATCTTTGACTTCAGTGAAATGTAACCACCAAAAGGTGAGAGGTGGTTTTCTCTAATCTCTCTGCAAACTTGTTCACCTACTGTATCCCTGCCCCCTAATACTCTCCGCTTGCACTGTAGTCCCTCACTGCAGGTCTCAAGGATTATCAGAAGCACTAAGGAGCTCTCAGACAGCAACTGCAATTATGCCTTCTACAGCTGTGGCTGTCCACAGCTGTGCTCTCCCTCTTCATCCAGAGCAACGGAGGATTTGAAGGAACGGTGCAGGGTCAGAGAAGGCGATGCATCCATGTGCACTTTCCCAAATCTAATCTGGCATCTTCTGGCTTTCACAGCATCCGAAGAGCAAAGTGCATGTTTGTGCTGCTCGTAGTGTTGCTGCCTGATAACTAATACCTGTCTGATAGACAGCAAATCACAGCACCTGGGGAGAACAGGAGCGGGTTCCCGTGGGTCCTCAGGGCACCTTCTTTGGGACAGCTGCAAAGCCAGGTAGAAGGCTGTCAGGATTCGTGTTTCCTTCCTTTTTCAGAGTAAGTCTCACATCTCACGCTCAAAGCCTCTGGCAGGCCTCCACTTGCAAATATAATTAATATTTATTATTTATACAGAACCAGAGAAGGATCATTGCTTCATAACCATGTAATAAAAAGGGTCACTGCTCCCCATGCACTTTTGAAGCCCAGAACCTGATCCGGTGGAGGTAGAAGACGGGACTCCAGGCACGGGAAGGGGATCGCTATAAAGGATCCCTTTGCAAAGACCAGATTCAAATACGTAACACACCTACAAAGCCCAGGTACGGCTTTACAGGGCGGAAGGGAGCCAAGCAGCTGGCTGCCCTCCCTCAAATGTTATGGGGAAAGCTGAGCACTGTGCTCCAGCAACACCCCTGGGGAGTTTCTGAATCCCTGGAATCTTCTGAATGTGAGACCTGCTGGTATTGCACTGTTTTTACCTGGGGGAAAGCCAGCTGCCCTTTAAAAAAAGAAATTACTTGTCTTCCTCCAGCCCTGTTGCTTCTCTCACACCCCCCCGCCCCCCTTGTCCATGGGATCTCCACTGGGACCAAGAGTGGGGTCAGAAAGTGAGGTGCTGTGAGAAGGAAGCTGACCAGATGGGATCAGCATGTGGATGTGCTTTACGTTTCCAGCATGCCGTCTCAACCCCAACACCCCCCCACCAGCTCCAGCCCTTTGTGTTTGTCCCCACAGTTTGTTCCCTGGAGTGCTGGGAGGACCTGGGTTTGGGACAACAGAGGGGGAGAGGGGATGGCCTGGAGAAGGCCACCCTGGAAGTCAGAGCACACCCAGGGGCAGGTGTAGGCTGCTCCAGCTGAGCCACCATCTCCTCCCAGCACCGCCCATGTGGGGAGGGACCTGGATGCACCCCACCAGCTCCATCCACCCCAAATATCCCCCTTGCACAGGACACCCATGGCCATGACACTGGACCAAAGAGGTTCTACCAGACTGAGGAGCAAGACATGTTAAATTTGCTCTTTTTTCTGTAGAATTACCTCTTTTTCTTGCTTTCTGCCTACCTTCTGGGGCATGCCACCCCTTCAGGGTGCAGTGGGACAGTGCTGCCTCCCCTACCAATGCCTGATGCTGCCCAGCCTGCAGGCTGCCTGTCACGCTGCATTTTGGGAGATGAATACTGGTGTAAGGAGAGTAGTTTCTACTGTCCTTGCCTTTCTGCCTGAGGTTTTCTCTGGGGTTAGAGATTTGGGGACCTAAGGATGTCTGTTGAGCGAGGGGTGCTCAGTTTTGCTCCTTGGCTCCCTGTGGAGGTGTTTCAGTGCCTCA
This sequence comes from Zapornia atra, assembly GCA_013400835.1. NCBI lineage: Eukaryota > Metazoa > Chordata > Aves > Gruiformes > Rallidae > Zapornia > Zapornia atra. The sequence goes on from VZTU01000445.1 coordinate 99,648, forward strand.
CAGAGGGATGAGGGCACAGGCCAAGACAGAGCAGAGGGGAAGCAAGGCAAGGCTCCCTCTGTCCCCATCCCACAGACAGCTGATCCCCAGCGAGCCCGGCTCTCCCGCAAGGACGACATGGCTCTCCCGGGCTCTCGCTTGTTCACGCAGAGCTGATTCAAAAAAGATGTTGGCAGAAGATGTTAAAGAGCTTTCAAAACCTCTCTTCATACTCCAGCACTTCCTTCTTTCCATCCTCAGGCAGGAATCACACAAGTCTGGACCACATCCCCCAGCCTCAGATAGCAGGAGCCGGTGCCTAGCAGAAACTCATCCCAATTATTTCTTTTAAAAACATTTTCACCAAGCAGCAGGTTAACCCCCCGAAGTGCTCTCCCCAAGTGCTGTGTGCCATGCACGAGGACTGTGCACCCACTGTCCAGGAAGAGGATGGGGGTCTGGGCTCCTCACGCAAGCCCTGAGGGCTGGGGGGAGAAGGGATGTTCTCAGGAAGGGTACATGCAGTCAGTCGTTACCCTGGGAAAAAAGATAGTACATACTATGAAGTGTCTTCCCTCCAGACTCTTCATATGCAATCCAGGGAAGCAAAAATACATCTTACTCTCTTTTTTTCAGGGAATTTTCAACAGAAAAATAGGAAGCATGTTAAAAAATGNGGATGGGGGGAATCTTACTGAAATGGTCTGAACTCTCTGAAATCTGGGTCAGCACTGCGGGGCTGCCTGGGCTCAGGCCCCTGCCCTGGGGATCCCACACCCTGGAGCTCAGTAAGGCTTGGGGGCCAAGGCAGCTGCACCCAGGGGGGCTTTTCCTCCTGTCACTGCTCAAAGAAGGACACAAGAGAAAGCACTGGTGGTGCTAAACGTTTTGCTTGAGTAGCTGAGAGTTGTTTCCTCCCATGGTTTATTGGGAAAAGCATTGCGGCAGCACGGCTGCCAACAGGGCCGCAAGGTCCCCGCTCGGGGACAAAGGCCTGCACCCGAAGGCACGCCGGGGCATGCTCTGACACGGCAGCCCAGCCTTCTCAAGGACAGAAACCACTGATGCTGGACCCATGACAACCCTCGACAACCTTGTCTCTGCCCCTAAGGCCTGCCTGCTTGAATAATTCATCAATAACTTACACCCCCCCACCCCACCCCACCGTGCACCCAACTCTAACGGCGTATTTTTCACAAGTGTTTAGCAAATGTAACCTCTGTGTTTTATACCTTTCAGTCATTGATCAAGCTGATGTGTTTCTCCTTTGGACAAATAGTCATTACATCTGAAAGTTTATGGCCGGGCTTTGAAGTTAATGTTCTCTGAGATGAAGGAGAAAGTTCACACTTCTTCTATTGCTTCCAGCCCCTCTGGCTGCAGACCAGATAAGACAGCGATGCCTTCGATTTACAAGCGATGACTATTTTTTCAGGCAGAAAAGCGAAAAAAAAAAAACCTTCTTAAAATAATAATGGCTTGGATCCTGTAATGCTCAGCAAAATACTGGGAAAGGAGGGAAATGAATCCAGGAAACCTACGGCTGTCTCAGAACTGTTATTTCTCTGTTTACTCTCAGTTTCATCTCCGGCTGCATCTCTCTCCGCTTTGCAGCTGTTATTGCCACATTTCCTTAGGTTGCTCACAAGCTGCTCTTTTCCACCAGCAACCCATGGGGAAGGACAACCACCACAGACAAAAATTTTTCCCCCAGGTATTAATAGGTCGCTCCTTCTAATCCTCCTTGGTGAGGTAAAGACAGTGCTAAATTTATGGTATGCTCCGTTAACAACCAAAAGCCAGTGTTGAAGCTGGAGGGCATCAAGGCATCCAGTTCCTTCACCCTGGTTTGGAAATCGCAGCGTCAGCATGACCTTTTCAAGCCTCCTTCCTGCCCTTCATCCTGTCCTCCTTCCCACCCTCCTTCCTACTGCAATGTCAGCTAAGCCAGCATCTCTGGGCTCTGCTGGGAGGTTCCTGCCCAGGGTGGGGTTTCAAGGGGTGTCCCTTACTTATAGCACCAGGATGTCACTGCCCGCAAGCTGGAGGTGGAGAAATTGAGGCTGAAAGGGCTTTGGAGGGGGACGGGGTTTCCAGACCCTCATCCAGCCAACTTCAGGAACTCTCCAATGATCCACCACCTGGGTAGCCCGTGCTCACCTGTATCTTGCTCCCTTGCCCTTCGTATCCCTCTGTGTCTCTTCACTCACAAGTGGCTTTTCCATTTGACCACGCTGGCCAACACCGGAGATGTCAGGAAGATCCATCTGCACCCCCCAGCTGGGGTGCCTGAACCTGAGCTAGCTCCTGCGGGGCCTGTACAGGGACCATTAGCATTTTGATACAGCTAATGAGCGGATGCTCACATGAGTAAAATCCTTTTGAAATGTGTTTTACAAAATGGGAAAACTTCCAATATACTGTTCAGTTCAAAACTGAATGACGTTCCTGTTGCAGGCTGTTAAAGGAAGGCCCAGTGTGCCCCAGCTCACAGCCCCACAGCGTTGTCACCTAAACCCGCTTCTCTCTTTTGATTATGAGTCGATTGTTTCTCCTCAATATTCAGCTGCAATTCAGCTGAAAGGCATCAGCCAAGCTCAGACCAGTGAGGCGTCATCGGATGAATGCCGACGCTCCTTGTGAAGTGAAAAGCTGCTGAGAGCAGCCGTGAGGAGAAGGATTTGGATGAGTGTTGATGAGAAATTCAACATTACCCAGCAATGTGCACTTGCAGCCCAGACAGCCAAATGGATCCTGGGCTGCATCAAAACCAGTGTGACCAGCAGGTCCAGGGAGGTGAGTCTGCTCCACTTTGGTGAGACCCTACCAAGAGCTGCATCCAGCTCTGGGGACTCCAACATAAGAAGGACATTGAGCTGTTGGAGGGGGTCCAGAGGACAGCCATGAGGATGATCAGAGTGCTGGAGCGTGCCCCTTATGAGGACAGGCTGAGAGACGTGGGGTTGTTCAGCCTGAAGAAGAGAAGGCTTCAGGGAAACCTTATAGCAGCCTTCCACTACCTGAAGGGGCCAGCAGGAAAGCTGGAGAGGGACTTTTTACAAGGTACATGTAACAAGAGAATGAAGAGGGTAGATTTAGACAAGCTACCAGGAAGAAATTCTTCCCTGTGAGGGTGGTGAGGCCCTGGCACAGGTTGCCCAGAGAAGCCATGGTGGAGGTGTTGGAACTAGATGATCTTTGAGGTCCCTTCCAACCCAAACCAGCCTGTGGTTCTATGATTCTGTGAAGTTTAGGGCCTTGTTGAAGGGGGTACGTGACTGGAGAGACTTCAAGCTCCCCTCCAGCAAACCGCAGTTCCACAGGGGAACAAGCACAGTTGGGGACTGACAATGGAGCAGCACAGGGCTCTCAAGCTGCTCTGGAGTGACTGCAAAGACCGGTTGGAAAATCCTTCCTGGGACATGATGGCAAACCCTAACGTGCCACCAGCATCCCTGACACCAGACAGGAGGGTTCCTGCACCATAGGACCTGGGACATCCTTTGCCTAAAGCAGCAGTTCCCTTTCATTCACACTGGCCCTGCTGATTTGATTCCGTTAGCGCAACCAAATGAGTGGATGGGCACCAGAGGGATAATTATTAAATTATTTTCATTATCCACATAATTAGCACTGGTAATTCACTACATGGTGGGGAATGACATCTGCCTCCACATCTTGGCAATGGGGTCTGCCTCACTAACCCCTCAGGAAACTCCTCCCTCCTGTATTTTACTCCGTTTACTCCTTTGCTGCTAAATAAAATCTGCTTGCTATTACCCCCCTCCCAGCAGTGCTGGTTATGCTTGCTGCTGGTTTAGCTTCCAAGTGATTTAAATAAACAACCAAACCATAAGGAGAAACTATTAAACGTCCTCTTCCACTGGACATCAAGATGTTCCAGGCCATTAATATTTCTTTATCACCACAAACTTTGAGGCTTGAAATCCACACCTTGGTTTGTCGAATTGGGATAATTAAATTATTTTCATTATCCACATAATTAGCACTGATAATTCACTGCATGGTGGGGCATGACATGTTACATGGTGTTTCTTGCGCTGATTTCTTTGGAGGTTTGGGCCCATAATTTGGGACAGCCCACACAGTGGGGACATATTTTTGCCTTCTAGGGCAACATCACTCATTTGTTGCCCCAGCTTTAAAACTCAGCCAGTATCCCTTCCAGCTTCCTCAGCAGCCAGGAAATCAGTGTCGAGCATGGGAACATCAGTGCCAGGACTTGTGAAGATGGTTGTCCTGCTTCTTGTTGAGGAGATCCTTTGGGAGCAAGCCACAGTGTAACACCCTTCTGTTTTGTTAAACATACAGTCTTTCCTTCAGGAGCACCTACAAGTGCCCAGCAGTGCAGTGCCATGCTGGGGACATGATGGATGTGCCTCCTCCCCTCTCCAGGAAGCAAGGTTGGAAGCCGGTTTAGGGGCTTTGGTGCTTTTGTCCCCATTCCCCTGGGGAAGGCAGGGCCAGCAGGATGGGCCTCTGGGTACTGGTAGAATCGGGGCATCCCTCAGGTTACCGGCAGCACTAGGGCATCCCTTGGGGTACTGACGGCACCAGCACATCACTCGCTGAGGCTTCTGCTCTTCCTTTCCTGTGCTGCCTGCTCACTCCCCTTTTCGGAGGGTGGCACAGCCGAAAGTGAAGCTCCTTACAGAGAGGCTGCTCTGGAAACCACTGGTTTGTTCCTCAAGTCCATCGCAGCGTAACTTTGCTTCACCGCAGGGCGATCTTTCTGCCCGATGCAGAGCAGGTCTGGAGCAGCCCCTGAGAGGTGCAGAGCTCTGCATCCCATTAGGGCTCCCTGGAGGAAGCCGGACAGAGTTTTTATTAAATCAAGCTCAGAGTCAACACTTAAAGAAGAGCTTTTTTGAACTAGGAGCTGAACCTCATGTTTGGTGCCCTGCCAAGCTCAGGATAGAGCAAGGAGGAAAAGGAGATATATTTTTGGACTGCATGCCTGCAAACAGGCTGTTAGATAAAATTAAAGAGGCTGTTTATAAAGAATCCTCCGGTGGTGGAGCAGATGTGGAGGCCCGAGTTTATGACAAGATATATTTCTGGTGTTGGCATGAACAATAATTTTCATTCAGGACTTTCCTCGCACTGTAGTAATTTGTTTGGGATTGGTTTTGGTTTTGTTTTGGTTGTTTTTTATTTTTGTGTTTTAACTGAACCTGGCACAATGCCCTCATCACTGGTGATAGACTTGTTTGTTTACTTATGTCGTGGCAACCAGACTGGGGCTCTGCTTCCTCAGATGCTGGTCGTTTCCTACCAGAGCACTCAGGGCCATCTGACACAGGTAGCGAAGCAGAAAAACAGCATTTCAGTGTTTTCTTGCCATGTTGCTTGTGGTTGATTAGCACTTAGGCTTCTGCAGACCACTGGGCAGGTGCCCATAAGACCTTCTCCTACTCAAATCCCATGGCACAAGAACCCCCAGACTTGCTCCCCCCCTCCATCCCACCAACCCTAGGGGCAACAGGGCTACTTCACAGAGTGACTTGGGTTGGAAGGGACCAAGGTTTAAAGGTCATCGAGTCCAACCTTCCCTGCAATAAGCAGGGACATCTTAAACCAGATCAGGTTGCTCAGAGCCCCATCCAACTCAACCATGAACGTCTCCAGGGATGAGGCATCTACCATCTCTCTGGGCGGATCCCTCAGATTCTCCCCTCTGGCTCAGAACAGGAGCTGAGTTTTCTTCTGAACTGATACTATTCTTTATTGACCCATGTTTAGCATCTAAAAAATACTTTGGTTTATGCTTATCATTATATAAATACGTGGAATATGTTTAATAGACACTCCTGCAGCTCTCAATGTGTTTTAAAAACGCGCTGTTAACCCTGAGCACTGTAGGCAGCAGAGGCATCCCTGAGCTTTTACAAGAAAAATCAGGAGTGCGAGCGCACGTTTGTAAGTGAAGACACATTATCGTTAATTATACATGGTTTGGGCCTGCTCTGACTTACCAATCCTCCCTGGATCCTGCACCGAGCCCTGCCTTTCTTATGGCACAGATAATAACTTAAAAGAAAGCAGCCCAACACAATTGTTGTGATCTGTATCTACAGCAGGGCATCTCATATGGAAGAGATAATGTTTGATGGTAAATTTTTGCTTTGACATTATAGTAGAAGTTAAACGAAAAGGTGTCAGCCTTGGCCTGGAGTTTCATGAGTGCCAGAGGCAGAACACACTTCTTCAGGCTCTTTTAAACCTTCCCCTGCTCTTCCAAAAGGAGAAACTTGCAATCTGGACTCAATTGAACCTTAAAGCCATAAAATTCCAGGTTCCAATAAATCTTTGTTTCATAAAAACACATCCAGCATATATCAAAACAGAGACTGTAAAAGAAATTAAACATGTGTGGGTCACATACTCTGCTGGGTGCTCCTTAACAGTATTGCAAAATGAGTGGGAGTAACGAGGTGCCAGTTTGCCATGAAGCTTTGGTACCTCCTTGTAGCTGCCCGGGGCGCCCACCCGGAACACGAGCAAACACCTGGAGAAGGGGCCAGTGGCTCTGCTCCCACACCCCTGCTGCCCTTAGCCCATGCAGGCAAGACGGGCTCCAGCCAGCATCCCCCTGGGCCCAACGCCTGCACTTGGCTGGGGGCTTCAGGAGCTGGGATGTTGGGATGCAGCAGCTGCAGGACATGCCCCACGGGCATCTCGCATATCTTCCCCTCAGGAGGGGCCCAGCAAAGCGGGGACTCGCTCCCCCAGCCCCAGCCAGTGCCGAGGCTGTGGCGACCAAAAGGGCTGTAAATCAAAGGGAGAGAAAAGCATTATTTTGGGGGAGGATTTGCTTGCCTGTTCCCGTAAAGTCGAAGTGCAAAGCAAAACCAAAAGCAGCTGGGCTCATGCTGCAGAGAAATGGGCTTTTAACAAGCTCTTTTTCAGGACTTTAAAAAAATTCTGCCCGTGATGTAATCTTGACATTTCCTGGCTCACTGGCAATTTCCTGGGATCAAACACACAGAATACTGTGGAGTCGTCGCCGTGTGCAGCTCGTGCCACTTGCAACATCCCGGCGGAGGTGGGAAGAGAGTGGCAAAGGGAGCCGGTCAGCAAGGATGGGGAGCAGCAACCTGCACCCCTCTCCCTGTGTTCCTCCTCATCCTGGCTGGGTAAAGCAGTGAGCACCCACCTTCCCTTCTGGAAAGGCTCTGTCATGGTGGGCAATGAGGTTTAAGGCTCCTGGACAGGAATGCTGCGTGCCAGCAGGCTCTGCAGGGAGACTAAAGCCTACGAGGGCCCTGGCAGGGACAGGCCCTCAGATTTTAAAACAAGACATAATCTATTTTTTTAAACCTATTGTATTATAGTGATTATATGTACCTGCTGGGAGCAGTCATGACCAAAAAGGAGACAGAGCTCTACAGACTTTGAGAATCTTCTTACCATGAAGGTTCACCATGCTGCTGCTAGCAGTGTGCTGAAACTCGAAAGCTGGGGGCGAAATTTGTCACACTTTCTTTATTAGTGTTTTACGGAAGAATTTCGGTTCGTCTTCAGAGCTCATTTAACATCTCCTGATTCTCGAGAACTCAAGCAGCCCCAAAGAAAATGCTGGAAAGAGCACTGGGACGGCTGTCTGGGAAGTCCAAAGCCATCAGACCCAGCAGCATTCCCAGCAGCGGGATGCAACAAGCCTGACACAAACCCGTAACACTGGGCAGGCAGGCAGTGCATGCTGGGTTTCCAAAAAGGTGTCCCATAGATGTCAAGGGCCCCCGTCTCCACCTGCCACCCAGGGGGACGGATGAGGCTGTGGGGATGATGGGGATTCGAGGGGGCCAAGGCCCATGGGCCAGGTCTCCTCATACGCAGCGGTCTCACTACGATTCCTTCTGTACCCTGCAGTCCTCAACCCCCAGGGGAAGGAATGCATTAAGCCTGGCAGCTCAGTTACAGCAACGAAACAAGAAACTGAGGGACTTTGATCATGCTTTTAGCACAAAACCTCCATGCAGTCTCTCCTATGCCCCGCTGTGACCTCCCCCTGCGACCCTTCCCCTCCTGGCCGGGGGCGGCCGGCTGGCTGGGCTGGGGTTACCTTTGCTGTGTTTACCCACAGGAGCTGCAGCTGAAGGGTTAATGCAGGTGCCTTGTTTCCCTCTTAAAACCTATGAAAATGAGCAATTAAAAGCACATCACCGACTGATGTCATGCAGCACCAGCCTGGCTTTAGAAGCAACGTTAAATAAAAAGTAAAAATTATTCTAATATTAAAAGTATTATCTACCTTTTTTAACGCTTTCTATGCAGCCAGCGTAAGTCATGACGGAGGTTGCCACAACTGCATCCGGCTCAGCAGAAAGAGAAAGTGAAACGAATGCTGCTGTGCAAGCTGTACAAACCCCAACACCATGGGGCAGGCAGGGTGAAGGCAAGGCCAGGACTGGCCTTCAGCCTTCAGCAGGGTCCCAGTGCTGGGCAAGGGCTCTGCAGCCGGCTGGCAGCAGGGACAAGTTAGGCATCCCCACAGCTTTGGCTAGCTAGGCTTTTGTTCATGTAACCCTCCAAGTCTTGCATTAACCATGGATTTGGTATGGTTTGGCTGTTCATTTTCACTCACAGGTGTATCATGGTGCGCTGAGACTTGGGTCACTCCAGTTTTATTAACGCAGGTGGCCCAAATAAATCATCATTAACTTTTTTGTGTATGTTTTGCAAAGAGAACTGTAAAAGGCACGCTTTAGAGTTTTGTTGAAGTATTTTAAGAAGGATCGGGAGTGACTTCCCTGTCAGTGTCACAGGGACGCCTCAAACCTCCCGTTCAACGCAGCAGCCGAAGGCCCAAGAGCCATTCGTACTTACCCAGCAGGCGCAGTTAATTCGGATACACAAACTGACTTTTTACTGAAGACACTTCAGGCAACAAGAAACCTGTTACACATCCCTGTTTCCGTGTTTCTTCCTGACTTTCCTGCACTGAAGGCCTTCACAAACCCGTGAGGCGCATCATCTGCCTCACACCGACAGGCTGCTCGAGGCTGTGGCTCTTCTGCGGCTTCTCCCACAGTTAATTTGTTACCAATTAACTTGAGGTGCTCAACACCTTTGCAAAGGTTGTTGTGAATACTCCTAAACCTTCGGCAGGAAATCAAGTATGCATAAATGTCTAATTAAAAAAAAAAAAGGCTAAATAACAAACATGATCAGTGATGTATCAGTGCTTAGATACTAAACCCAAAAGCAACAGAAAAAGGGCACAAGCCTAATGCCCACAACCCCTTTTGGAGCAAAGCTACATGCTGAGCAGCGCTGTAGTTTCTCTCTGAAGCATTTTTCAGTCTTTTGTGGGATGGCAGAGTTGTCCTGAACTTTTACTGGTTTAAAATTAATGCAGAAACATGGGGAAATGAGGGAGTTTCCCCTGCAAAAGTCACAGGCCGATGATTAAGTGCTGGGTATATCAGCTTGAACTTGGGTTTTGAGAGTGCTGAACAGAGAAAAGCCCACGTAAAACACACATTTTGCATGGCTGCCTTTGAAACACCCCCCTGCCTGTCGCGTCTCCTCTGCCTTTTGCCCGTTCTCATTAAACGCGAGCGCTCTGGGCGCTGTGAGGCCTCTGTACGCCCTGGGTGCAAGCCATGGCTTGGAGCAGTGCTCTGGGACTCACAGTCTCCGTGTTTCTATTTCGGCGCTACGCGTGATTAATCCTCCATTTCATTCATTGTCTTTTTACTTCTCTGCTACTGGGAACAGTAAATAAGAGGGAAGTTGTAACAAGAGCCTCCCTTTTATTCAGGGACCTTCTGTTTCCTGCAGGCTGGTGGCTTCAAAAAAAAAAAAAAAGAAAAGAAATCACAGCTCTATTGTGCTCCGAAGTCATGTTAAATGATTCAAATGGAAAGAAAAACCCACGTCAGTAGGAACAGGGGACTCAAAGAGAAGCATCAAGGCCGACTGACCAGGGACACCGATCCTGGGCGGGAGCACATCCTGGGGATGCTGCACACCACGGCAGTGCTGGCATAAGGGATTTTCCCCCCACTTTGTGGGTCTGTGGAAGGCAGAAGCTGCTTCCGGATTAAGGGGTGCTTTGGTGGGGGTCCTCAGACACTGATGGCACCGAAGGAATGGCTGAGGCGGAAATGCACAAGCACTTTGCCATGGGTAGCTGGTTTAGCAAAGCCCAACCCTCCCGTCCCCAAAACCTGCAGTTAACACAGCGCTGAGAGGCTCAGGCTGTGATCAATCCTCACCTACTTTTTCCGGTACTGGTTTTTACAAATGCAATGCTTGTTCGGGACATCTTCCTTATGGGAAGGTGTCAGCAGAAATGTGTGTCAACAGATCTAAAAAGAGTGTAAGTGCCGCTACAGTCAGAGTCTGATAATAAAACATGAGTCACCGCTGCTCAATCATCTACTAATGCACGTTTTGCAAGGAAGTTCTCTCTTCTAGGAACCATTGCCACACAAATTTGAGTGGTTTGGGGTTTTGAGCGCTGTGATTTTGCTTTTTACTGCGGAGCTGAGCCTTCACAGGACTCGTGCCGGTGATTCCTACCTACAGCCCCCCGCCCCACTCACTTTGCACCTCCATTTCAAACCCAGGCATGAGCCACTCGCCCCAGAGCAACCTGCTACTTACGCTTGGCGTGCAGGAACCCACCAGGTCTTCAACGCCATCCTTCCTCCCATCAGTTTTCATCCCCAAAGTCTCCACGGGACCAGGAGCAAACTAGCAGAAAGGAGGGAGCTGCCTGTTCCCCTCTGGCAGCCATTAGTACCCAGCACTGCTACAAGCCTGCATCATCTGCATCCCCTTCATTTAGGGGACTGGCATTTTCCCCCCAGGCTTGTCTGAGTGTGGCCAACCCCAGCGCTTCGGCAAGAGAGACTTTATTGGAGACTAAGGGCATTCTTGGCGTTGCGTTCTTGCGGTTTGGTTTGGGAAGGGGCAGGGGGGTATCAGGGATGTCGCACCCACCCCAGCTGGAATTCCTTCCCAGACATGCCTTCTGAAGCGTCAGGTTCAGCCTTGGTAAGAAGCGCGCTCACCAAGCACTACAGCATGTGTCCTCAGCGACCCCTCGGCCAGCCTGAAGTTTTTTGGACGGTGTCTTGCACTGAGCCCTTACAGGGTGACCTGCTGCTGCTGTAAGGCACGCAGGGAGCTGGGTCCTCTGCAGGGATTCGGGCTGTGGCATTCCTTCTTTCCTGGTTTCATGGGAGAACTTTTGGGAAGTCAGAAACGCGTGATTGGAGCTTTTGCCGCCTTAATAGATGAAGGGCTGCTGGAAGCATCAGGGCGAACTTCCATTGTGCCAAATGCTCCTCCTTTGTGTCAAACAGGCTTTAACAATATAAGCAAGGTTTTGCTTGCCCACCTGGCTCGCTCCTCGCTGCTCTGTCTGACCGCTGAGTTTGATCTCGAGCGCTCCTGCTGCAGGGAAGGCTTGAGCTTCTGATCTAGCAAAGAGGCAGACTAAGCTAATTTATAGCTAAAGTCTTTTATTCCGTCGTAAAGTAGCGAAAGGGAAGGTTTGTCTCTCTTGCAGGTCACCTCTAATAGCAGTTGCTCCAGCAAGATGGATTTCAAAATGAGGTGCTCTCGAAGCAGAAGCCACGTTGTATTTTTCAGCAGCACAAAGCAGCCCCGAGAGCAATCTGACCTTCATTCTTAATAATAAATTCATCGGGGGGGTGGAAAAAAAATCCATCTTTGTTTTTCTGCTTGAAGTGCTGTCAAAAGAGATGCCAGGGCACAGCGTGCACAAAACAAAAATAGAAGACAACTTCTTCAAAACCATACAAAACTCTCACAGATACACCTTCCCGGTTTTTTACTCAAACCCTGGAAGAAAGTCTGACAGCTTGGCTACACCATTTTGGAATAAAGGCTGGTGTTAAAGTGAACCTATTCTAGACTCAATTAATACCATGGTTCAGATGTAGGGTGCAAGCCAGCAGCAAAGGCTGGGGAAAAGCTTATCGACAAACACCCTCGTTATGGCACTGCGTTGGAATAGCTTCCTTGTAAAACATCCCTTGGTTTGTTTCAGGGCTGAAATAACGCCCATCCCTGATTAAACACTGCCTGGGTTTTGCTGTGTCTCTGTCACAGGGTCGGTATCGAAGAACGTTATTACAACCCAGCGTAGCACATCAGCTTTATTCCTTTAACCTTCTGCCAGGCACCGCTGGGAAGGCAGAACAGGAACGGTAGTTCTAACGAGCACGTTTAACCCTTAGGCTAGCGAGAATTAGGAAAAGGTTTCTTCCAAGCTCGGCTTGCCACCCATCTAGAGAACCCAACGCTGCTGCGGCAGTCCACCCACCCGGCTCCTCTTCTGGGGAGTTACTCAAACTGGGTTTGAGTAAGCCCAGCTGTTACTCAGCCTTTTCTCCTTCGCGCTGGGCTTCTCACACAATAAAAGGTGCCGTAGAAGGGGCTCAGGGTCAGCAGCACGAGCACTGCCCTAGCTCAGCTGCAGTTACCTTTTTCAGATACCCGTTAGTTCAGGTTTCCAGGGGCCGATCTGCGAAGACAAACATTTGAAGTTCCAACTTTTTGCTAGAGCTGGTGTGATCACTGGAAGCATGGCAGAAGGGATGAACGCTGTCTGCACACTCAGTTAAACCAGTTTAAAGCTACAGAGGAAACCTGGGGAGTAAGTGGCCACACCACAGCTCCTTTCAGGACCAGAGGAATTAAAACCCATAAAATTGGTGTGGCTTCATTTAACATTCATGATACCACCACCACTTACTGCTATTAAAGCTCTCTCTAAAGCAATTCGCTGGTAAAGCAAAAGCCTTTTCTTCCTCTACACTGAGTAGTCACTCCAAGGTTAAGGGCCTTGGAAAATGCTTGTTCTGACACCACTGCCAGCGCCGTCCAGGGCCCTTGTAGGGCACCACTGCCCCTCACCTCAGCAAGCACTGACTGTTAAAAGATCGTGGGGAGGCAGCTTTAAGCATCACCAGGAACTGGCCTCAGATGGAATGACCTTGCAGTAGTCAAGTCGGACCTACGGGTGCAGAGAGTCAGGTGGGGTTCTGACCGAGAGGTCTAAACTGCTGCAGCTCACAAGGGACCACAGCCGGGGACAGCAACAACTCTCAGAAGCTCAGATTTTATTTCAAAAGGAGAACAGAATTAATCTAACTGGTACTTCCTTCAAGGAACAGCAGCTTCACTGTTTCAAAGGAGTTTCCTAGAGCACACAAGCCAATGCTTCAGTCCAACGCAGGTGCGCAAGCTCAGCGGTTTGCAGGCACAGACCAACTGCTCACTGGAGAACCACAATCGCTCTGGCGGCTTCAGTACACCTCCCAGCCTTCGCTGGCGTCCGCAGCGCAGTACCGGGGCTGAACGGGTGCCTTTTGCTCAGAAAACAGCATTTACCATTATTACATCACCTACCCTCTTCAGCCTGTTTATTCTCAGTGCACTAACCCAAAAATAAAGGCAAACGCCGTCCCCAGCAACTGCTAAGCGCTGGCTACTCGTCTCTTAAGATCAGCTGAATCCTTCAGGTTACTTCTGCCAACATCAAGCACCCAGAACAAAGGCACAAGATTACAGGGAGCTCATTAAGCACGTTTGTTCCAAGAACAAGAAATGTGTCTACTTTCCTCTGATGACCTGGGGAAACAAAAAAGCCCTTCAGCACACAAAGAAAAACTTATTTGTAATCAGTTACAGGAGCATCTCGACGGGTAATTCTGAGTTCCAGAAGAAAGACAAAATAAAACCTGTCCTAACCTTTCGGTACCAAGACCCTGAGAACAGCAGAGTCCTGTTTTCCAAACAGAAAGCGGGGATGTACACATCCAAAAAAAAAAAGTCAACACACCCAAAAAAACCCCAACCCTTAGGATATTAACTGAGCCATTTAACTAAGTATTTAAAACCTCTGCAATTATTAGTTTATTAGTATCATCCAGGATTCAGATGTTCAATATTTCTCCTGAAGTTATACATAAATGCAAATTGAAATAAGAATCTGAAAGTCAAAATTGTATAACAAAACAATACTCCATCACAAAAGCATGTAAAATTACAAGAATGCTTTTTTTTTTTCCTTTTTTTTTTTTTTCTTTTTTAAACACTGGCACTTAAGAGAACCATAATTTTGTTAACCACAAAATTGCCAAATTGTCCCCCAAACTGGTAAGCAGGTATATGTGAAAATAGTTACAGTTGCCAGCACTTGAAGTTTTACTAAATATGCAAAAAACCCCTTAGCTTTGGTTTTGGAAGAGAACTATATTTGACCAAATTAGACATTGTTGGTATACCATAAACATTTCACTTTTTAATGCAAAATTTAATAAAATGTACTTTTCCATACAGCTATATTTAACTTAAAAATGGGCAAACATCAAGAGTGCGGTATAAAACCTAACAGGAAAAATACATCTTATCTCATTTTCAATTTGAGACAATATACAACTTTGTTTAAAGGGCTAAAACTAGAATTTCAAGAATACAAATATGAATTTACATAGATTTAACAAATAATAATGGTACCATTTATAGAAATCTTAGAAAGAAAAAATCATTTTCTCGTGGGCCATTTGCTACCAGGAGAGTTTCATGGTATAAAGCCCGTGGCCATCACCAGACCTGTCACCAAAAAATAACAT
>VZTU01000446.1:0-18564 GCA_013400835.1 Zapornia atra
ATTAGGTTCCCCTGGGCCCACCTCTCCCTCCTGTCAAGATCCCTCTGGTTCAGAGATCCCTCTGATATGTGCCCTCAAGTATTTTACCATGATTTTTGGCCCCTTGGAGGTACTTTCTGTGCATGGCTGGTAGTGGAGCACTGGGGTTTGTTTCATGTTAGAGCTGTTTCGTGCAATAAAACCTGAATATTCTTATTTGGCTGAAGTCGGGGTATAAACGGTTCCCTCATTATAATCACAAGTCATCTGTCCATCAAAAAGGCTCTGCTTCAAGAAGTGTTTGATAATTTAGATGAAAATGGGAGTGAAATTTAAGAACAAGTTTAGAATATCTACCATGGGTTATTTTGTAGCTCAGTCACCTGGGAATCTGTGAGATTTGGATCAAGTCCCTGTTCAGGTGATCCTGGGTTTCCCTTACCCCTCTAAGCACAGTAGCCCCTGAGAACGGCTTCTGCTGCAGCCCCTTCCCAGCTTTACAGAGGGACTTTGGAAAAGCTGCTCTTTGCCATGCTGGAATTAAAACTCTGTTTGGAACATGACTTGAGAACCCTCTCAGATTTTCCAAGCGAGGCCTGAGCTCCGTGACGAATCTCCCACAGAGTTTCAGTGTGCGGTACCTGTGCCACACCTCGGCCAACGAGCACATCAGAGCGTAACTGAAGAGGCTGTGGGTGATGCCACCAGCTATCCCCACGGCTCACCACCATACCCAAAGTGCCTTTTTGTTTGCTGTGTGCTCTCTGCTTTCCTAGCCCTCCTGCTTTCCTGGATAGAGGAGGGATAACTGCTTGTCATTTTGTTCATCCGTGCAACCATGCACATGTTCTGGATGTGTTCTCTTTCCACCCAAAATGTGGGTGGATTTTGAGGCTCTCCTACATCTGCCCAGTATTCCTTCCTGCTTCACTGGATCAAAGCTGTTTACACACAGTAAATTCACCCGTGCTACTGCAGGCCCAGAAATCCCAGAGACGTCTGTATCACGTCTGCTGTCACTGCCTTACACTGCTGTGAAACCTGGCACGCACACGCAGTAGTTGGAGGTAGCACACAGCAGAGATGCATACATAGCTACTGCTACAAAGCCTCTGAGATCCATGTGGGGAGGACTCATGTTGGAGAAGTTGGTGTAGGACTGTCTCCTGTGAGTGGGACCCCAGGCAGGAGCAGGGGCAGAGTGTGAGGAGCCCTCCCCTGAGAAGGATGAGACAATGGAAGAGACGTGTGATGGACAGACCCCAATCCCCATCCCCCTGTGCTGCTGGTATGGTGGGGGGGAGAGGAGGGAGGGAAATGGGGGGTGGAGTTGAGCCTGGGAAGATGGGAGCGGTGGGATTTCAGGATTTGGTTTTATTTCTCATGTTCCTGCTCTGCTTTAGCTGGGTAATGAATTGGATGCATTTTATTCTGTGTTGAGTCTGTCTTTATCTCAACTGCCAAGCCTTTCAGTATGTGTTCCCCTCCCCTGGCCAGCTGAGGAGGGCAGGATAGAGCAGCTGCAGGGGGCATGTGGCCTCCAGCGGGGGTCAACCCACCACAACCTAGGAGCAGAATGGTGTGAGGAGACAGCCAGGTTTGAAAGCATTGACCTATTGCACTACAACTATACTTCGTAGCAATATCCATCGAACCAACTGCAGCTACATGCCTGAGAGAAATCACGTGCACCATTACACCCAGAACAGCCAGGTCTTGATTACAGTAAGACAGAAAACTGCTGGATGAGTGAACCTCAACACTGAACTATGACTCCCAGCTTGGGCTCTGGCAGCAGCTCCCGGTGAGGAACAGATCTCCATCAGCTCGTTCGATCTAGAAATCATGCACACATCATGCAGGCAAACGTTGCCCTACACAGCTGCTGGTCTCAGGACTCACCTTCTGCAGGAGTTACGTTACCTCAAGGAAGAAAATCAGCAGCTTTAGTTTTATTATTCCCCCTCTACTCTGCCCTGGTCAGGCCCCACCTGGAGTATTGTGTCCAGTTCTGGGCTCCCTGCTACAAAAAAGACAGGGACCTCCTGGAGAGAGTCCAGCGGAGGGCTACAGAGATGATTAAAGGCCTGGAGCATCTCCCCTATGAGGAAAGGCTGAGTGAGCTGGGACTGTTCAGCCTGGAGAAGGCTGAGAGGGGATCTAATCAATGTTTATAAATATCTGAAGTGTGTGGCACAGGGGGAAATGGCCAGACTATTTTCAACTGTTTGTGGGGATGGAACAAGGGGCAATGGCCTCAAGTTGGAGCACAGGAAGTTCTGCACCAGGATGTGGAAGAACTTTTCCCCAGTGAGGGTGACAGAGCCCTGGGACAGGCTGCCCAGGGGGGTGTGGAGTGTCCTTCTCTGGAGATATTCCAGACCCATCTGGATGCCTCCCTGTGTGACCTGGCCTAGAGAACCTGCCTTGGCAGGGGGGTTGGACCCGATGATCTCTGGGAGGCCCTTCCAGCCCCTGCAATTCTGTGATTACAGCAAACCAAGTCTGGGTTTTTTATTTTGATTCACTTTTCTTGCCTGACAAAGATTATCAAAGGGTACTCCTTTGGGAAAGGGATTTTACCGCAGCCAGCGAAGACGGCTCTGTCAAAGCCCTCAGGGTTCAAACCCTGAAGCCAGCGAGGAGAGAGGACATACCCGGAGATGAGTGGAGCCAGACCAGCCTCCAAAAGTAGGACGCTGTCGTGACGGAACCTTGCCACTAGATGCTGCTGTCAGCACATCGAGGGGAAACACTTGGAACGTGTAAGCCGGAAAAAGTTGTTGTTTATCTGGACTTCAACAAAGGAAATCTCCAAAATGGGAAATTCACCTTCCGGCTGACTCGGAGACTTAGGCGCATGGGCAGCCACCGCCTGGCTGCCTCCGCGCCCCACACGGGGAGCAAAAGAACCGAGGGGGCGAATTGACCTGAAATCTCAGATCAAAACCACGGGAGAGAAGGCAGCAGGTTGGTGCTGCTCCAGCCAACCCGTGTGCTGGTCGCAGGTTTGGCTGAAAGCAGGGGCTTGTTTTGTGGGTTTGGGTGGTTTTTTTTTTAAGCTTTGTGCAATGTAGCTGAAGTGAAACTGGTGAAGGGGTAATAATAATTAGGGGGAGTAGGAGGACACACAGAACTGGGGGAAGAACGAGCAAAGCACGATGATATTAAAGGGAGTTGCATGTTTTCAAGTTGGTGGCCCTGGCTGCGGCAGGGGGGTTGGAACTCTGTGATCCTTGGGGCCCCCTCCAACCCAGACCGTTCTGGGACTCTGATTTGTTTTACAAGCCCACTGAGCACATCATAACATCCAGTCAGCACTGGGGCACCAGGGTTCTTCTTGCAGACGTGTCCGTGGGTTCTGTCAGCACCCAGGAGTAACTTGTGCAATCTCACACTGTGGGAAGAAGTCAAAGGAAGATGAACCAAGCCAAACCTCATCACCCAGGTGATGAGGGGTTTTTCAAGCCTAATAATGAACCACTCAAACCTGTGTGTCACACAACCCAGATCCTTGTGATGGAAGGGAATCTGGAGATCACAGAATCGTAGAGGTTGGAAGGGACCTCGAGAGATCATCGGGTCCAACCCCCCTGCCAAAGCTGCTCCCCAGCCCATATTACACAGATAGGCGTCCAGACCAGACTTGAATATCTCCAGAGACGGAGACTCCACCACCTCCCTGGGCAGCCTGTCCCAGGGCTCTGTCACCCTCACTGGGGAAAAGTTCTTCCCCATGTTGGTGCGGAACTTCCTGTGCTCCAGTTTACAGCCATTGCCCCTAATCCTGTCCCCACAGACCACTGAAAAGGGGCTGGCCAATTCCCCCTGCATCCCATGTCTAAAATATTGATAAACACTAATTAGGTCCCCCCTAAGTCTTCTTTCCTCCAGACTAAACAGCCCCAGCTCTCTCAGCCTGTCCTCATAGGGGAGATGTTCCAGGCCCCTAATCATCTTTGTAGCCCTTCTCTGGACTCTCTCCAGGAGGTCCCTGTCTTTTTTATACCAGGGAGCCCAGAACTGGACACAGTTCTCCAGGTGGGGCCTGACCAAGGCAGAGTAGAGGGGGAAAAGAGAGATCAGAAAAGAGGTGACATCCTGCATCAGACACAGCAGTCCACACTTCCCTCTCCACAGCAAGGCATGTGCAAATGCTAATGGACTTGGCTAATCATAATAAATGCACAAAACCTGACTGCTGGATGCAGGAGAGCGAGCTTTACAAACCCTGGGGAAGCAAGTAAAGCTTGGTGGAGCGAGGCCTGGCTGGAACCCACCAAAATTCAGTTCGCTTCAGGTGCAAAGGGAAGGAGGATCAGTTCACTTCCACAGCTCTCCCAGTCATTTCCCACCTAAGCTCAGCCCGGGTTCTCCCCTGCTGCCGTCTCTCCCTGCCCTTGGAAGCGGAGTGGAACCAACTGCAGCACTTGCTCAGGGGAAACAAAAAACCATCTGTGTTTTAAGGTGCTGTATTCCAAAAGAGACATCAGGAGTTGTTCCCAGTGATGCAGACAGCTGCTGGCGAAAATCCTTCCTGGGATTCTTCTCTATCTGTAGCTTCATCCCAGGCAGGAGTGAAGGTGAGGAAGGGAAGCACCTGCATGTTGTCTCGCTCCATACGGCCTTGGCTGCTGAGCCCAGCAGCACACAAAGCAGGCTCTCTTTAAAACAGGGCTGCTTCTTCCAGTGTGCTGTACTGACAACATCACTGGAAGCGACACTACAGGAAAACAAGTTGTTTTCTAACAGGCTGGAGGAAGAAGGCGTTCCAGGCAAGGCTCTCTTAACACTGCTCTCTATCCAAACACAGCAGCCAACTCCTCTCTCTGCCCTAAGTTGAAATTCACCTTCAGCAGGTGACAGTTTCAACATGCTCTCAGGTAGTGAAGTGGCTTCCTTGGGCACAGTGGTTTTTAAGGCTCTAATGAAACCCAGGTAACTGGTGTGACACCTCCCTAATCTTTCCCAAGTGCTCTCTTTGGTGCTACTGCCCCTGTGTCAGCCTGGCTTTTTTAAATGAGGCATTAAAGCTGCAGCTACCTGGCATGGCAGTTTTGCAGCTACGAACTTCAGATATGCTTTTTTTTTTTTTTAAATTATTTTTACTCTGGAAAGTAAGAACTTATGGCTAAGAAATGCTCTGAAACACTTTTAAAAAGCCTACATGTTACTAAAAATACGCACAGATACTCACACGTACACGGTTCTCCAGAGGAGAGTGTATCAGAGGGAAGAGTTGTGACTTCAGAGTTCAGAGGAACAAGCCATCATTTCTCCTTTGTGCTGGAGCTGAAATGCTGAGCACTGTAAATGCAGATGTCCAAACAAACTCATTACACCACAGCTGTAGCTAATGGCCAGGGGGAAAAAAAAAGGGGGGGGTGGGGGTGGAAGTTATCCAAGAAGTTTGGGCTGAAATTCATGGGAGTTGCAACAAGGATTTGCACTGATCACTTCCCTGCACCCAGCTCTAATTAACAAGCTCAACATCTACTGTTGTGAAAACAAGCCTGCAGTTCGAGGAAAGAAACGTTTCTTCTAGTAACTGAAACCAACCAACTAAAAACCTTCTGGCAGAGGAGATGGGGGTTACATTCTAACCTGATCATGGTGACATAAATGAGGGATTATGTAGGCAGCAAATGCATTCCAAAGAAAAGCGTATTTTTGGCTTAGTTGAACATATAACATTCATTCTTTGCCATTCCTGTAACCAAGGGCAGGTATGAGTCAGTTCTCTTAAAAAAGGAGTCCCCAGAAGCAATGGCCCTCAATATGTCTTACTGGATTAGCAAGGATGAACGACTGAGCAAAGCTACAAAACTGTTTGGAGCTGGAAGTTTCCCTTCTGGTAGGCAGCAAGATTTCAGCTGTAGAATCATAGAACCATTGAGCATGATAGGTTGGAAGGGACCTTTAGAAGCCACCTAGTCCAACCCCCCTGCATTGAGCAGGGACATCTTCACTAGATCAGGTTGCTCAGAGCCCCATCAAGCCTGACCTTGAATACCCTGCTTTGGCAGAGGGGTTGGACCCGAGGAACTCTCGAGGTCCCTTCCAACCCCTACGATTCTGTGATTCTGTGATCTCCAGGGATGGGGCCTCCACCACCTCTCTGGGCAACCTGTGCCAGTGTCTCATCACCCTCAGAGTGAAGAATTTTTTCCTAATATCCAACTGAAATCTCCCCTTTTCTGGTTTAAACCAACACCCTTCATTCTCTCGCTCCCTGCCCATGGGAACAGCTCTTCCCCAGCTTTCTTACAGGCACCTTTCAGGTACTGGAAGGCCGCTGCAAGGTCCCCCAGACCCTCTTCTCCAGGCTGGACAACCCCAACTCTCTCATCCTGTCTTCACAGGAGAGGTGCTCCAGCCTTTGATCATTTTTGTGACTCTCTTCTGGACTCAGTCCAACAGGTCCATGTCCTTCCTGTGTTGAGGGCTCCAGAGCTGGACACAGTACTGCAGGTGAGGTCTCCCCATAGCAGAGCAGAGAGACAGAATCCCCTCTCTTGATCTGCTGGCCACACTTCTTTCGATGCAGCCCAGGATGTGGTTGGCCTCCTGGGCTGTGAGTGCACAGTGGTGGCTCATGTCCAGCTTCTCATCCACGAGCACCCCCTAGTCCTTTTCTCCAGGGCTGCTTTCAAGCACATCCTCTCTTAACCTGTATGGATAACAGATGCAGGACCCTGCACTTGGCTTTGTTGAACTTCATGAGGTTCACCTGGGCCCACTTCTCCAGCCTGCATATGACCCCTCTGGATGGCATCCCATCCCTCTGGCACATTAACTTCACCACTCAGCTTGTAGCCAAAACCCAAGTTCAGATCTACAGATCTTCAACAGATTTGTGAAATAAAATTACAATGTAGTACTGCAATTAATCTGATTTTGAAGTAAGACCTTTGTACATAAACATTCTGTATGAAATACCCTGTAAGTCGTTAAGGCACAGATGTAAATGGGAAATGAGATGCCCGCCTCCCACTTAAGCCATTAGAAAGCAGCTATCTAAACAGGATTACATCTCTCCTTGATCCCAAATATTTATGTTATGCCCTATTTGTTTCTCAAAGCTTAGTGTATTTGTACTAGCTGAGCTGAACGTCTGTCTAGTGGCATTCCAGACAATTTTCAGGGAAATGTGGGACACCAATGACACCACTGCTCTGTTTCCTCACTGACTCTGGTGCTAAAGGGTTAAGAATTGCAGCAGGGCACAGGATCTGTCAGTTTGCTTGCCCGTTTTCAAGCTCACCATTATTATCACGGTGCCTCAGTAACTGTGGGGACAGGGTCAAGGCACCGAAGAGGAATTTGGAGGGGTGTTATCAGCAGGAAGCAAGCAAGACAGTGACAGATCCAGAAGCTGGTAACAACTTGAGTGTCCAGCCAAGTGAATGCACAGTTGTAAGATGCCTAGGAGGTAGAGTGATATCTGGGAGTAAGAGTGTGACTGTCAGGACAGTGACAACACAGTACCCCGCTGTGTGCAGCCATCCATTAGACAAGTGCCCCAGGTTGTGTCTGACAGAGGAAATCTGGAGCTTAGTTCACCATGCAATGCCCTGCCCAAGCAATACTCAATTTTCTTTGCAAATTATGAATCCAGGTATGAAGTAACATGTGTTGAGAGGTCCTCTGTGTAAAGGAAAAATATTTATTTCTTATTTACATACAAATTCCACTTTTCCTGGGGAAAAAAAAAAAAAAAAAGAGAGAAGGTTCAGTGGAAAGAGGGTGGAGGGGAGAAAGTGACCACTGCATATTCTCCCAGACCTATTTGGTGTTTGTTGTCCATTGTCTGCCATTACAACCTGTAAGTCGCAGTGCCAGGTGTGCGCCGTCACACGGATGAGACGCTGACGTTCTGAGCAGAGCAATGACACTTCACAGACCTGCTCTAAGTCTTGCCTATTGTGACAAGAAGACAAGTACCCAGGTCTTGTTATGAATAATACCTGTTATACTGCAGTTTTTGCTCCCAGGACAGAAAGAGGAAGAGATGGTGTCCAAGAAACGCCCGCGAAGCTACGCTGGCACACTCCACACAGCAGCACCTCAGCAGTCAAATCTTCTAGGACTGAAAATAATCCTCAAAAGTTGTTCCAGGCTCTTTTCTCCTCCCCTATCAAGGAACAACTCCTGTCTGATACATGAGAACACTAAAACCAGCTCTGAGTTATGCCAAAGCCGCCTCATATTCAGGATTGCACTTTATTCTGTTGTTTAGAAGTGGAATTTCTCCTGTAAACTCAAGCCTCAGTGCAGCACCAGGTAACACCTGTGATGCTCCAGGAAAACGAGCATAACTGATCCTCAGATATGCTGAGGCAGCATTCAGTGCTGGTGGTTTATAGGGAGCAACTCCATCGATCCTTTCCACTTCCCTGATCCTGAGGTCAGCAGGAGCTAATTCAGACCTTGCTTTAAACAAAGCTACGTGGGGCCAGGCCTAAGTTATACGGAGAATAAAGGTCCCAAGGGGCAGCCAGCACAGTGTGACAAGGCACTGGACAGAAGCAGCTGAGAGAGAGATGCTTAGAAAGGCTTAGCAGCACAGGAGGGCTGACTGCTTTGCCTTCTCTGTCCCAGTGTATCACCAGGGAAGATCACAGAGGCAGGGATGAGCACTGAGCAGCTCTTAAAGCTGATGTTACCTGCCTCCTTGGTTTATGCTCCTGTGTAAGTCTCCTTTAAACCTTAAAACTGGGTTGTGGATGCAGTTATCAAGCCAGTGTTACCAGAAGTGTTAGAAGCTGCTACCACCACGGTAGATGAAGGGAAAGCTGTGTTTTATAAACCTCACACTGAAAAATGGCTTTTCAGTTTGTCATGACGGAACGGGATAAGTTATGTACTTTCATTATTAATTCCAAATGGCTGGCAAAAGAGTTCTGCTCAGATGGATTTTTAAGGGCTGCCATGTATTGCAATCCACCACCAACATATGACTTAAGTTAAAAATATGCAACCAATCAAAATGTCTGAAAACCCAGAATCTGAAACCTGACGTGCTTCACGTTCTCAGCTCTGATGTGGCACACGTTGGACTCTGGATGCAAGCGACATATTGCTGAACATAGAAAGTAAAAGCTGTAATTCCATCCCAGATCCTTAGGACTTGTGGTCTGGTTTATACTGCAGATAAAATGTGACTGGGAAAGCATCCAAGATGACTTGTGTGGAAGCTACTTCTAATCTGTTTTTTCACTGATTGCACTACTATGCAATTCCTACTTGCTCAAAATCGCAACAGCTGTCACAGGAGGCTTGCACAAAGACTGCAGGATGGGGACCAAACCTGAGAACAACTACTAGCACAATGAGAAATACTAATTGACTACAACAGTAACTCCCACAGGGTATGGCAAAGCTTCCTTTGGAGGCAGCGAAGCACAGAAAAGACAGATGTTCTCATACGACAGCATGAGGCACCTTGAACTCCAGAACTGTACATACTCAGTCAGATGTAGACTGTAAGTGCTGTGTCTGCCTACAGTCCTGATCCTGTCTGTTCCCTGATGCATAACGCACACAAAATGTTCTCAGCAGAGTATTATTCAGTCCTTGGATTGGGGTATTCTGTGTGTGGTGTGGCACACAAGGATGGTCCACACATCAGCTGCGGTGGAGAAGGTGGTCCCTGGGCGAAGTAGTCTCAGCCCATACACTGACTGCCACACTAAGCCACATCCTACAAGCATTTAGGTATATGCATCCTCACAGACAGCACAGGTTTTCTAGAGACAGGACATTGAGTAGGCAAGTTTTGCAGATCCAAACCCAGCATCCGACTCTGTGTTAAGGAACCACAGGGTAGTGCATTTGTGCACAGCATTACTAAGGCCATGACCACAGTAAAACAGAGGCAGGGAATGAGTGACTTCAAAGGGTCTGTGCCGTCACATGGGAGCTCAGGTCTTGGTGGTGCTTGAGAGTTGTTGTCACCATCACAGTCAACTCAGGTCTTGTCAGGCAAGTCCTTGCAGGGAAAGAGCCGTGAACTCTCATCTTTCCACACTGCACCCACCTTGCTTACCAGTCAGGAAGGATTCCTCTGTTTGACTTCATCCCTAGGGAAATGTGCAGTAGCTTTAGGAGAGCTTACTGTCATCTGTCCTTCAGCTGAGAGGTCTGAAGTAGAGACATCAAACACAAGAAAAGAGACAAAATTAAAATCACCGTAGCAGGGTTATGCTGGATCACACAACCAACCACATGCTGGAGGGGCCACCATAAAATGCTTTTACAAACCTGAGAAAGACCCAAGGACATCAGGGACCTCCTGACAGTCAGGAAGGGTGTCAGCAATATACCAAGCACATCTCAATGCAAATTTTCATTGCAAGGTAAGACAGTAAAGCATCCATGTAAACAAAATATCAAAAGGTGAGTCCTAAACAAACTGAACCAAGAGCCCCAAAGGAGAAGATGTTTTTGCCAGTTACCCATCTGATATTCGTAATTTCATAGGAGGATGGGAGAGAAAAAAGGTGGTTTCATTTTCTCTTACCTTTCAACTGAATCAGCATTTGTATCCTGCTCAGGTGACAGTTTTGCATAACTCAGGGGCAGATTTAAACCCACAACTGGGCCTACAGTACTGAGCCACAATATAATGTAATTTGTGTGTCTAAAGGAGAGAAAAGAAAAAAAAAACACACAACAAAAAAAAAGCACCAGAAACTTACTATCCCAAACTTTTCTGAGTTACAATCACACTTGACAGTCACAAAATAACTTCAGACAGGGCTACTACTTCACTTTATCTACATCAAGCATATTTTAACTTTCAGCCCTTAGGGGAAAACCCAGAATCTTACTCAATTTGGACCAAGGAAGTTGTTTTGACCACCTCCACTTCCTGGCTCATTTATTTCATACCTGGATTGCACAGGACTGTTCCTCACCTGTTCTGCCTCTGTGAACTGGCCAGTACAGCAGACATGAATTCATAAGTTCGGCAGGGATGCAGAACAAAAAATGGCTGCCCAAGTAAGGGATGCTCCTAAGAAGGAATATCAGGGGGTTTTATTACACAAGAAGAAAAAAGACACCACTTGCATTTGGAAAAGACAAAGCAGGGGACAATAATCCTTGACAAAACTTTTGTCATTTCAGAATCCAAGCTACACCGCTATTACACTGATAATAACTGACAAGTTAATATCTGAGTCCATGTTCTCCTATTGTAAAAGGGAAATGAGATCACCAACCAGGATATGCCACTGTTTTAGGTAAAATCTAAGGGTTTTGAGAAATAATTCCAGTTACTGCTTCATCATTACCTGAGTGCAAGTAGGTGAAGCTACCGTCTAAGCAAGTATCTGATCAAATGTACTGTATAAAACAAATCCACCCCAGGGAAAAGCTCTTTAAGATCCCTGAACCCCCATCCTTGTACTTTCCCAGCTGGTGCTGGGAAGTAAACACAGTTTTATTCTGAGCCTGTGAGAGGGAGCAAGAAGGAAGAAGGGAGAGCCCTCAAGTCAGCTTCAGTTTCCACTCGATGGTATATCCTCATTTCGGGTTACTTTACAGATAAATGTCCTAAAATGGTTCTTTTTCAAGCAGCCCAGTCAAAACTATCTCCATTTAGTGGCAGTTAAGTTTGCAGTCAGGCACACTCCCTACAACATGGTAAGTCTGTTCCTCTACACCTTCACACTGCACACAGCGCTGCCGAAAACTCAATCCAACGCTCCATAAAGCTTTCACTTTCATCTAAAGCCAGCACTCGAACAGAATACGTGTCCTGACTTAATCAAGCTTGCATGCCATGCAAGGCTGTAACAGTGATCTCATCAGCTCTTGCATGGGTGATACCACAAGACCAGCCTATCTGTCTCACACATCGTGCCCCGGGGAAGTGATTTTCCTTTAATGCTGCTGAGGTCCCTGCTACTACTTCTGCACCGAAATAAACAAATCCTACCTCATCCCCACGCACAGCAAGGGGCACAACAGCACAGCAGGGGATGGAGAGAAAGGGATTTCAGACAAGGAAGATGTCAAATAATACAAAAAAATGACAGCCTGCTCACAGCCAGGCACAGACTGCGCTCAGATGTCACTAAGCCCAGGGCTCCTGGAGCAGAGCAGCACAGAACACAAGGCAGCAGGGTGGGGAGAAGGCACGGACCTTGATGAAGCAAACAGCAGCATCACCACCTCTGCACAGCATTCCTCACTCAGCCGACTCTGCTGCATGATGCTGCTCAGCAGAGCCACCGCAGGGACGGTGAGGATTAACATGATGGGTGTTTCATCCTGGGGGCTAGAACTCTATGATCCTTGGGGTCCCTTCCAACCCAGAGCGTTCTATGACTCATCTTGGGTAAAGGCCCTTTTACTTCGATGGCTTTGTTTCTTGATGGCAAAGGAGAAGTGGCTGCATTTACACCCCAGCACAGGTTTCCCTTGTTCAAGCTGACACAGACTCCCCTGGTTCTGTGCGTTCTATCTTAGCATGCAGTACACGGCGTGCGCTGAAGAGAAGAGGCTTGCTGAGCAAGTCCTCCTGCCACACAGTAAAAACTCCTCCTCCAACCCCTTCCCTAGAAACAAAAAAAACCCAAATCCTGGCCCTTTCATGTCCAGCAAATAGGACATATTCTATATTATTAAATATGAAACAGGGTCTCTTATGGCTGAAGCATACTTGGCTCTTGTGCTGAAAATGTTCTTCTGAGGATCAATCACTTTGTGCCCAAGAAACTTCAAAAAACTTCCAGAAACTTGAGAACATCATACAAAGAAAAAAAAAAACAACAACCAACAAACCCAAAACAAAACAAAAAGCCAAACGTTCAGAAAGCTTTGTTTTACACTGCAGTGCAGACAGATAACTTGCACAAGAATGCTACCATCTGCTGTCAGTAAAAGAGAACTGATGATGCTTTCCATTGAGAAAAAGTGGTAGTTTGAATTTAAAATCCTAATTATATGCTAGTTTAAATCAGCTTAGGTCTCTAAATAATTTCAGAAAATATAGAGATTGTGCCAGTGGTATTCCTCAAAGGTAGCTTCCCCCCCCCAAAAAAAAAAAAATTAACAATATTTATAACACTGTTAAGAAAAGAAAATGTAGATTAAGGAGCTGTTTCTTCAACCAACTCCCTTACACAAGGAAGGGGCATAAAGAGGTAGCACACACTCCCAAAAAGAACAGGGACAATAATCCGGGCTTTAAGTGACTTAGGACTCTGAAGAAAGCATAAAGATAATCCCCAAAGCTGAATATTCAGCCTGAATTCATTCCCTGTCACCTGATGTTTGATTCTATCCTTCACTTCCTGCCTCAGGAAACCACCAGTGAGTGACAGACAGGGGCCAGGCTTGATTTTTTTAAACACCACATTAACTTTATATTCCACATCTTTCTTCTTTTTGTCCTTCCTCTTCTTCCAACACGAAGAGAGTGACACTGGATAAATTCCCAAACTCTACAACTAGATGTCTGTGTGAAAAAGCAGAGCACATCATTACTCAGTATTTCAGAAAGGTAACATCCTTGGTCCCTCCCATCTTTGGCATCAATCTGTGAGTTACAAGCATGTGACAGAGGTGACATCTGTTCACACTCTGAACTCCTTGCAATCTCCCCCCGCCCCCCCCATTCTCCTTGAATGGATGGAAAGGCTCTTCCTTCCCCACCGGCTCCAGCAGATGGAAAGGGAGAAGGGTTTTCCTACAGGACCCAGCTATCAGTTTCTGGGTTGACAGGAATGTTCTGAGGACAGTTGGTCTTGGGTTAGTCAAACCCTCCTCCCAGCTTGTCTCCTCGTTCTTTGCGTTACCAAGGGCTTCATGTGCTTCCTGAAGTAACAGCCGTGCCAGGGCGATGTACCTCTCACTGTCATCCATGCAGCTTTGAATGGCAACAGTGGAATGACCCAGGGGTTTGGTTAAACTCATGCTAAAGCTTCATGTGTGCACATCCAGGAAGAGTTGTTTTGGCTTCCATTTAGCAGGGTATTTTGAAAACAGCACCGTCACTGACTTGTTTACCTCTAATTGAGGAACCTGAAGTTCATTATTACATGGATCCTTCAGCATTAGAAGTCCACAGACATAACGTCAGGGAATTTTTTAATAACCTTGCTGCATGTATTTTTCTTGCCCTACACAGAAGGGATGAAACTGCAAGAATGCCATACTGTCTGTTCAAAACCTGAGAGGTAGGAATATGTCACACACTAGCAGGAAAAACACAAAAGTACAAGAGATTAATAGAAATCCCGAGCCAAGACCCATTAAGCAGGAGCCTCTAAAAAGGGAAAAGGCTGAGGCAGGGAAGAAAAGCTGTTGAGCACCAGGGAAAACACTCTGAGAGCATCAGATCTGATTCAGTCAAATCCTAAATTCCAAATCCTGTACATAATGGCATCCCCATGAGGCTTCAATGTATACTCGAGGTTAAATAACTGACACAGCAGCTCTGAGAAGGAAGTACCGGACAGCTGCCAATAAAAATGCAAGAGTTATCAAAGCCCTGAGTGATTTCAGAATTGGTAATAGGCTACAGAGCCTTTTCATTGCCAGGTCACCAGTTCAGATTTGGCCCGGGCTGGCGGTAGCTAGAACTCATTACTGTACATTGGCTGGATGTGCAATTGTTGGGTTTCACACACTTAAAGTGCTGTTAATTAGTACCCCTGCTCGTAGTCGCTGCAGATGAGCCCAGAACTGAAGACAGTGTTTAATCTGGTCACAGCAGGAGGGCAGTCCCCATGGGTCAGCTCTGAAGCCAGGAAAAGCAGGAGACTTGCGCTTCTGTTGCTCATGGTGTGCCCCAAGAGAGCATGGCACATCCATGGGACGATGAACTACAAGTCCCTCTCAAACACTACCAGAAGTGTGAGAGTGAAGGAAAGTTTGTGCTCCATCAGCTTTGTGACTGTATTACTACCTGCTTCAGGGGAATGATGACTTTCCATGTGTATCCTGAGCAAAATACTAGGTCAGCAAGGCCATCCTTCAGCTAGCTCGATCCACAAGCAGGTAACATGAAGAATATAAAGTCCTACTGGGCATTCATGGAAATTAAAAAATTTAAAAAGCCCCACTTTAAATAGTACAGAAGAGTTTTCCCACTTTTCGTTTGCAATGTATCTTTCTCCAATTGGTCATGAAACAACCCATTTCAGGGAGCAAGATGTGAGAGTTTATAGCTAATTCTCACAATTATTTGCTGGCATTACATGGCAAGAACCCATCTGCAGGCTGCCCACAACTCTTCCGTACAGTAATAGAGTGGCACACAGTTTATTGGAAATCAAGAGCATTATTTTCTTCTACCTATGGACTTGTATCTATCTGTCTATCAGGCTGATTCATCTCTGTTTGGCACCATACACCAGCCCACCATACGTCCGCATATCCCTCTAAGTCCAACCCAACCCTCATGGGAAATAACATTTTTACAGGCCACCACTAGCTCCAGTGAATCTGCAAGCAGTGTTCCTGCATCTGTTTTCTGTAGGAAGAACTCTGCTTCAAGAAAGATCTGTAAGGATGTTCTGCACCTGTTTTGCAGCTGTTACCTCAACTCCTCCCAAACATGACCATGCAAGTGAGACAGAGGTGCTGAGCTGCCTCAGCTGTGAGGTTAAACTGGAGAGCTTAAACCTCTTTCACTGAGGTTTATGTCATACAGTGTGCCTGAGCCCTTGGCAATGACAAAAAATGAATGCTACAGGCTCCCTGAGGACTGGAAAACATTTCAGCCAAGCAACAGTTTTTAACAGGTAGTGTAAGAAGGTCTCTTCTCATAAAGTCCATCAGGGATGTGAAAGCTTGATGAAGCGCCCTTCACCTGTCATGTCATCATTTAGTTACGAAACTGGGCTGTCCCTCAGAGTCACCAAGAGTTAAGATGTAAAATACTAACTTCATTCCCTCTCCTGTGTGGTCCCACAGCACAGTGAAATGTTACGACATTAATCTGAAGAGTGGCAAAGGGTGGGTAGCTCCAAAGTACAACTAAGTCTAAAACTTCCTCCTAAGCACAACTAAGTCTAAAACTTCCATCAGGCTGGATGATGTCATTTTATCAAGCAGTGCATGTAGGAAACACCACCCATGCCAGATTTAAATTAAAAATAAACATGACTTCAGGTGACAGCTAATTGCCTGCAGGTATCTCTACTGTGCTCTGCTCTTCTCTTCCCCAGCCAGCAGGTATTTTGTTGTCAGTACATCTCTTGTAACAGCACCATTTATTTTCTCTGTCATAACTGGAGGTCTTCCAGTAGTAATGGCTTCTATTTTCTCCAGTGCTACATTAAACTGCCTTCAAGCATCCATCATAACATTTATGGTCTCCCCATTTATGGTAGTGCAAGGGATTTGCTCCTCTTACTCCCTCTTCCCTCATACAGTTTGCATGATGCTGCTTTGCAAAACATAAAATTCATAGGGTGGTGTCCAAATTTTCACACAGGGTACCACCACTGAACATCACTGCTGAGACTACTCCTCTTCAGGTGTTTTCCCAGCAGTATCCACAGTCCCACTCACCTGGTCAGGAGAAGGCAGGATGAACAAAACACGTCCCCCATTATCTCTTCCATTTAGGGGAATGGAAATAGCCATGCAATGAATAAAAAGGTTGCATGCTCTTCCCTTTCCACCAATTTTTAACCACCCTAACTGAAACAAATGCTTCTTTTTAAATAAAAATCCTTCACACAAGGTTGTGATACTGTGAGTATGTTACATTCTTGAATTCAGAGTCTATCATCTTTTTTATTCCCTACTTTAATTTACAACTCTAACAACCTACTCGTTAACAAAATCTAACTCTGCTCCATCAGAAAGTCGTAAAATTTTGCTCTTCAGACTGACTGTGTCCCCCATAGCCAGAACAGTAACTGTGCACATGTGGAACTTGAGCCATGTTGAACTTGAGGTTGCACTGATTGCTTTATGTTTCAAGTACACGTGTGCTCAGGTTTGGGTGTAAAAAGTAACATTTTTATGAATGAGGGCTGGGGGGCCTTAAATCCTGAGCATTAGTACATGCACATTGTGTTTACAGAAACTGGTAATGGTGCTTGCAAAGGCAATGGGACAGCACAGCTGTCACAAGAAAGATCTTCCAAATTTCTGTCTTCCCCTTCCTCCTCACAGAAGATTTTCCTCTATGATGGAAACTCTATTTACTATGGAACAATGATGATGAAGACTCAACGTTAAGGAACTGTAATTACACAGGAATGTATAGATCACAGTGACAAAGCTGTTGTTAGGGTACTAATTGTGTAGGGCTTCTCCATCCTACTGACATCAGCTGCAACAATTCTATTAGAGCAGGCACTTCATAAAAATAATGTTTTGGGAATAGTAATTTGTTACAGAGAAATTGTAATTCTGGAAAACTTCAGAGAGGGAAAAATGGCCATTGAAAGAAACGTGCTTGATGTAACAGCGATCAAATCCAAAGTAATTTATCCTAGTGAGCATGGGATTACCATGGGATTACCTGGGACAGGTGACATAATCACCTTGATTTCAGTTTACCAGCAGAGGCCAAGTCGTCCTGCTCTTACAACTGAGGATAAGTTTCTGTAACTTTGCCATAAAACCCAGAGAAGCACTCCCAACTGCTAAGGCTGCTGAAGATGAAACAACCTGCTTCTGTCTGTAACGGGTGCTGAAGAATGACTATGAAAGCGCAGACATCGCTGTTCTCCTGCATTTTCTTAGACAATCAAAA
Organism: Zapornia atra; assembly: GCA_013400835.1. Classification (NCBI taxonomy): domain Eukaryota; kingdom Metazoa; phylum Chordata; class Aves; order Gruiformes; family Rallidae; genus Zapornia; species Zapornia atra. The sequence goes on from VZTU01000446.1 coordinate 17,708, forward strand.
TAAATCTGCAATGGTACTGAGCAAGGGAAAACGTGAAGGGGCCCTGATGAGGCAAAGAAGTGCAAACTAGACCAAAAAAGCCAATTTCTGTCATTACTGAACCTGTTTTTGGAGGAGAAGGCTGCAGAGGGATTTTGATTTATGCTCGAGTTCTTCTTTGCAGACAAGCAGTTGCAATTGCCCTTATGATTTAATGCATCTGCTCCCTGTGTGTTTTGAAAGACGTGCCAACTAACTTTAGTGACAAGTTTTTATTAATACTTTTACTACTTCTAACCCCACACAGCCAACTAAGCTAGATTCTACCCTTCTTCCATCAAATATGAAGTCCAAGCTGAAGAAGCAATTAATCAAACAGAAGAGTTTTTCTGAGGGAAATGGAGTTGCTCTGGCAGATCCTACAACACAAACATATGAGGACACTTAACGCAGCCAGAAGTTCTGTAAGATGAAACACACCTAACCTGCTCTTTCAAATCCATCACTGGCCACAAAGGTGGAAATGCAGGTTCTAGGGAAACAAACACTTCGCGGCACAAACTGCTCTTTCCATAAAGTATGTCTTAAAACCCTTCTAATGAGACCAACCCTGGCTGAGCAGAGCCTGAATGCTGCCTCTTGACTACAGCTTGCAATAAAACCATCTTCTCCCTCGAACAGTGCTCTGACCTCCATGCACATCATTTCTCTGCTGCTAACTTGCTGCTACTTACGTTGACAGCTGCAGCTTCTGCTGAATGTGACAGCTGAGTGTCTACACTTCCATGCCACAAAAACATCAATCTTGCTCTTCTATTTTTAAAGCCCTCAGAACTATCAGGGTGCATCCAAAACCGGAATAATACCTCTATCTATGA
>VZTU01000446.1:18572-32705 GCA_013400835.1 Zapornia atra
AATACCTCTATCTATGACCTTTGAAGACAGCTTTACCTCCCCTGTGCAACGCACAGAGAGTCACAGACCAAGCCAGTTTGCCAGAAGTGTTTTCAAGGGTGGCAGATGGAATTGGGTTTAAATCAGAAGCTTTACTTTGCATCTTCAGGCCCTTCCTAGTTTAGGTGTATTGAAGAGATTAAATATATTCTCCACATAGTGGTTTCTATAACTAGGACAATGATAACAACAGAGAAGACTGCCATACGATCTGATGTGCATGCGTGCTTTTTGTGCAGAGATAACTGATTACTGGGATGCTCGGTACAACCCAGCACAAAATACAATAACTAGGTGACCAAGTCCTATTCCATATTTCATCCCCAGAATCAGTTTGGCTGCCTGATGTTAGAATATTGTCAGTTTTGAGGGGATGGTGGTTGTCGGTTTTTTAACTATTTATCATTTTAGTACTTTTTTTAAGAGTTATTGAATAGCTAAAACAAGATCCTTGACAGGCATACCTCAGAGGTAATGTAGGACAAGCATATCAACCCAGATAGTCAACACTGCTGATATTTATACATGCATATATATGTATGTATGTACATATTTGAATTTATACATCTGTATATTTATGTGTTTAAACATTTACATGTCTATATATTTGCATAGATATATATGATAAGGTTAGGCTTATTAAAAGCAAGAGGCATCAAAGCACTAGGTGACGCTCAGACAAAACCATGTTTTAGAAGAACTTCTCACAGGCATGTAACTTGCATTTAGGAGGCTTTAAAAAAAAACTTTATAGTCAAAATTGGCAGGACCATAGTTATATTGTCAAGAAATGGCATCTCAGCCATTTTCCTAAGAAAATAAACAGATGATTCTTCTTCCATGCTTGCCAAAATAAGATTAATTCAGTTGTCACCATTTTAGTTATGTAGCATATAGTCTTAATTAATTACTATTTAAAATCTGTTCTTAAGCTAAGTGATTCATCTAAGGTGCAAAACTGAAAGATAGAACAAGCTGTGGAAGTATGGAAAAGATACTGGAGACAGATTTCCTACCCTGATTAAAAAAAAAAAAAATTAAAAAATCCATACTGGCATTTGACAAATGTGTCCTGAAAGGGTCCATTTTGTAATCCCAGGAATTCCTGGACAAAAAAGATATTGGGAAAAGAGATTTCATAGGACTTTTGAGCTTGAAATGCTGTAACCAGCAAATGGGATGGCGTATATTCCTATCTCCTCTTTACAGTTTATCAAGAAGGTAGCATGACTGATAGCTGTAGCAGCCCGAAGCAGACAATTACTAGAATGTGATGAATGGAAAGCAAATTTCTGCAGCAGCAGAGCAGTAGAACACTAATTGAGCTATACCATTATAAGGAGGCAATGACTTGTCCACAGAAGTGTGACTCAACCCTCCCTCTGAGTCAGGGACGAATTTCTTTGTTCATCATCTTTCCCTATAGCAGCAGATGTCTGTGCTCCCCTCCTCCCCTCCTCCAGCTCAAGCTTGTTGGACCAAGTACTCTGAATCACTACCAAAACTGAGTATCCAAAGTTCTTGGACAATATTCATGGTAATTGTCCTAATGATAGACTCAGTATAATGCTACAAACTTTTTACTACCTAAAAATCAGTTCCATCACAAGTTTGCCCAAGGTACTTAGGGATTTTCTTCACACAGTATGGTGGCATCAGAGATCTGAATAGGGAGTAGCAACCACCAGAATGCCAGCACAACAAAGAAGGGCAATAGAAAACAGCAGAAGGACACTGACACTGCCACTGGCAAGGCTGAAGTGCTGTCTTAGGACTGTAGCTAAATGCTACAGTTTGATGAAACTGGTATTCAGAGTTCAGAAAAGACTCTGATCACACCAGTGTCTCAGTCAACACAGAACTGAAATGCCAAGCTCTCTTCTGAGAGCACAGAAGAGATACAGCTACTTGAAGCTTGAACCCACCATTTCTATAGGAGCCACAGCTCCCGCTACGCAGGGGGATTTTGGGTGGTCTCCCTCCTTACTCTTCAATCATGCTGCCATGCAGTCAGAAAGACGATATACAGAAAGAGGAGCCAGAAAGGGACTCCAGCTGAAGGGCTCTCTGATGGTTTTTTGAGCCTTGAAGACTGTATAGAGCTTCATACCCAAGTCTGACTATATGGAGTAAATTAATCTCCTTGGACAAGTTCACCTTGTGCAGACTACCTCAAAGATTTAATCAGTGCCTGACTGAATTGGACCAATGGTCCACCTACCAATGTGTCTCCAACAGCAGCAGCTGGGATGGCTATTTTGGGAGGACAGGAACCTGGCCTCTTTCTGTGGTTCACTCCCCTTCTACTGCTCCAGCACGTCTGCTGTGTTAAGGATGATGGAGGACACATTCCTGCCTGGTAATTTTGCATCCATTTATGGACAAGTGATCTCATGAAATTGTCTATAATGCATTTGAACTGCTGATAGCATCTGCTTCCACAACTTGAGAGCACAGGTGCTTAGACGTAAATCTCTTTCTGTTAACATGGATAACTAACTTCCATTTAAATGGCACTTGCAATGCTTTTTTATTTAAAATTTTTTTTTTAATCTGTAAAAAGGCTTGATCAAAAGCCCTCACTGTAGAAAATAAAAAAGGAAATTGTTATAAAGTTTTCAACACCTTACGACCATACCAGTTGCCTCTTAAATGGAGATGAATATGTTACGTATAATATCCACTAATTTCATATTGTGCAAACAACAGTGTTGTGTATTTTAGAATTTATCACAAAAACATTGAATAAGGAGGAATGTTCAGTAACTAGTTTCATTTCAGTAGTGAACTGTTAGATGTCAGGATCTCAGGAGGGGATTCAACTTTTTAAAAGGGCAGATAATGGCAGGACAAGGGGGAATGGATTAAAACTAAAGGAAGGAAGGTTTAGATTAGATATTAGGGGGAAGTTTTTTACAGAAAGAGTGGTGAGGTGCTGGAACAGGCTGCCCAGAGAAATAGAGGATGCCCCGTCCCTGGAAGTGTTCAAGGCCAGGCTGGATGGGGCCCTGGGCAACCTTGTGTAGCTCCAGGCCTGGAGGTTGGTGGCCCTGTCTGTGGCAGGGGGGGTGGAGCTCTATGATCCTTGGGGTCCCTTCCAACCCAGACCATTCTATGATTCTATGATTCTATGATTCTATGATTCTATGATTCTATGATTCTATGATTCTATGATTCTATGATTCTATGATTCTCTGTCATGGCAGGGGGAGGGCAGAAGAGCAACCCACCCCAGCCTACAAGGAGGGATGCCAGAACCAAACACACTATTACAACTTCTGCCACAAAATGACTGCTTGGGAAGCTCTGTGGATGTAAAGACACTCCTAGAAAAATTATCTGTAAATACAGTGTGTTGGACTGGAACAGTTTGTCTACAGATACGGGAAAGAATCAAGAGAATCAATACTATCACATTGTAATTCATTTAATTAATTATGTATCTGTGTGGAAAACATTACTGAATCTTCATTACAGAATAACCAACTCATATCAACTCAAATAACAACAGGACCCGGACTTGAAAGTCTGTCCTCAACTGAGCCCCCGAAATTGCAAAGATCCTCCCACTGCTTTTTATCTCCAAAAGTACGTTATCCATTAAGCCTTTGTATTTATTCTGCATGGTTTAGTATTAGTCCACTATTTGGTCTTTTCCTCTTTTGAAATTAGTTAGACTAGGTTTGTGTTCACAACATCTTACTGGGAAAATCATGATAAAATTGTAGGGCAGCTATACATTATTAATTAATGCTTAATTTTAAAATAAAATGTACTTCCTAGCTTGTACAACACTATCGCTTCATTTAAACCACAGGAGTTCAACACATCACAGAAAATGTTAGTTGGAAATAAATATCTGCCCAGCTTTCCCATTCTTAGATGTTTTTTTTCCCTCTGAAACAGCCTTCCAGTCTACACTGGTAAAGCTCCCTTTCCTCGGGAAGTTGTACTAATAATTTTCCAAAAATATTAGCAGGGGATCCATAGCAACTGTTGATATGACTCAAAATGATTTAAGAGCAATCTTAGCAACCTTCTGTTAAGATATACTGTATACAGCCTCCCCCACTTAGCAAAATCCCACAATATGGCAAGAAAGATTTGTATGTCTAAGAATAGCTACCTACACACATTTTTCAAGATGACTGAGCCATAATGATTTAAATCCTCCCTACCACAGTTTCAGCAAGATGTGCCTCTACAACACTATATCAATGTGTTCTGTTCAGAGTTTTGAATCTTTCTCCTTTCTTTAAATCACACCATTAACATCCCTGACATTTTAGAAATAATGTTTATTGATTTTTCTGTTAACACTGCTATAAATTAAGTGATGTAATGGACAGGATTATTGAAGTAGTATAAATAATATGTGCTGTTATTTGGGCAGTTTGGGTTTGGTTGACTACTTTTTATATGACAGAATGGACATATAAAAGAGATGGTAGTACAACTACCTGCTAAGTATCAAATGACAGAATGAAAAAAACCTCATTCGGGTGAAACTGAGAAATAAATGTTGAGGAAAAACAGACACAGAAGAATTCTTTATCCCTTACTATTCTGTAAGCAAGCACTGCAGAGGATCAACAATGATCCCCGATATTTAAGAATTTATTCAAGGTTACAGAGCAGCAGGAACACACCAAAGGAGAAATAAACTTTGAAGGGAAGTGTATTTGCGGAGATCGCTACCCATAAGTTAAACCGTTAGGTTTATCTTTTCTGCAGGGCCATGAAGGAGAGGATTTTATGAGAAGACACAGTGACAGAACACCACAATCAATGCAACCACAGGAAACTTCTCATTCTTAAGAATCCTGAAGGTTTTTGCACCATTCTGGAAGCAGAATTCCAGAGTGGAAGAAGCACCAAGTTAATATAAGCCTGAGTCTTAAATCTGCACTGTCCTCAGGAACTCACAGAATCACAGAATGATAGGGGTTGGAAGGGACCTCAAGAGATCATCGGGTCCAGCCCCCCTGCCAAAGCAGCTCCCCAGCTCATATTGCACAGGTCGGCGTCCAGACAAGACTTGTATATCTCCAGAGAAGGAGCCTCCACCACCTCCCTGAGCAGCCTGTCCCAGGGCTCTGTCACCCTCGCTGGGGAAAAGTTCTTCCCCATGTTGGTGCGGAACTTCCTGTGCTCCAGTTTACAGCCATTGCCCCTAGTCCTGTCCCCACAGACCACTGAAAAGGGGCTGGCCAATTCCCCCTGCATCCCATGCTTAAGATATTGATAAACAGTAATTAGGTCCCCCCTAAGTCTTCTTTTCTCTAGACTGAACAGTCCCAGCTCTCTCAGCCTGTCCTCACAGGGGAGATGCTCCAGGCCCTTAATCATCTTCGTAGCCCTTCTCTGGACTCTCTCCAGGAGGTCCCTGTCGTTTTTATACCAGGGAGCCCAGAACTGGACACAGTACTCCAGGTGGGGCCTGACCCACTCCTGCACTTACAGTCAGCATCAGAATCCTCTCATCATTTTTTTCTGCAGTGAGAACAATGCACTAAACAAGCATAATGCTGACTTACTGTTGGCAAACACAGAACTAAGGTATCACAGGTGACACACACCTGTAAGTCACCCTTTGGCAACAGAACCAACTGCGTCCAAATGGGTCTGGTTAAAAGCTGCAGGAAGGGGAGGGATGTAGGAACACTTGTGCTCGCTCTGTAACTTCATCATCCTTCAGAGTCTTGACTCACAGACCATGGTTTTTTAGACAATTTCTGCAGGACCTTCAAGTCCTGCAAGCTTTCACTCCTGTTTTATTGGGCAGTTTTTCAGCTGCCGAGCCTCCTGTGATAATGCAATTCGATTTTCATCCTTGGATGTTTGATTTTACATTCCATCATCACCAAGCATTGATTAAGCCTTAGCACATACGCTTGACTGTGTTTATGACTTCAGGGTTGTTTTTTTTCAGGGGAAGGTCAGGCTTTATGACAACATCACACTGTTAAAACCAAAATTTTTGGCAATACCTGGTACTGACTGTGACCAGGTTGATTCATCTCTGGCTAGTTTGCTTCCTCATAGAAAAAAAATCCCCAAAACCTAAGACATGGACTTGCACAAGTGACAAGAATCAAAAATGGACTCGGACACCAATGTTCAAGGGTTCGTATCTAAAATTCATAAAGTTTTTACTCAGTTTCATTGTAGCCATAGAAATGCATGTTTCTAAGAGTGTTGTCTCTCCCCCAAGGAAAAAAAACCCTAAATTTCTGTCTCTGGATATGTGATTAAACAACTACATCTTGATAAGGCAATCAGCGTATGGTCTGTGCCCTGACATGACTCCCAAGACTATGTCTGTGACACTGATGCAGGTAGCCCATAGGCATTCACACAGCGTGGCCACCAAAGCAGGTCTTGCACAAACGCATCCAAAAGAAAGATGAGAAGGCACTTCTACCTCCCCTTTACTCTACAAGCAAGTACAGAACTCATCTGAGACACAAGAGACCTAGATTCAAATTTCTTTTCTGCTTGATTTAGAGTGATTCTCTTAACTTCCCAGGAGAGCAGTTCACCACTGACCTACATGGCATTCTGAGGTGGGAATGCTTCACTCCCCCCTGTTGCAGTCATTCCACTCTGTGGAACCAGGGCAAAGAAAGAATGAAAATTTTTTTCCATTCCAATAAATGTTTCACTATTCTTAAACAAATTTCAGAAGGTGCCTGGGAAATAAATGGGTCTCAGTTTACCTTCCAATAGAAGACTCTATAGGTCACCAATCCAGCACCATTTCACACTCTACGAAAAAGAACAACTTGGCTGGATGTGGAGACTACACTACTGTCCTGGTCCTTGATGAAGGAACTTTGAAATAGGTTTGGAGCACCCAGCCACACAAGAATGAAAATTCATACACTGCTAATGCTTAACCCATACCCATAGTAACAGAAAAGGGCTTCAGTCTTGAAGACTGTCATCTCAGCAACTCTTCATAGACAATCAGTTATAGCTCAAAAAATACAAACATGGATTTTGAGGACAGCTGAGCATCTCTATTCAGTGTTTTTATTTACATTTTTTAATAGTTCAATCATTACTTGACATTTTGAGCATTAGACATGCATTTAAATTTCCAAAGCAGCTTTACTGTTGCATGCAACAATGTGTGGAGCTTCTATGGAAGTGTGTATATAGTATCTGATGAAGTTAATATGCTTTGAAGCCTTCATGGTTACCAGACCATAGTTTTGAAAAGCAGGTTCCTTAAATTAGAGGATAAAATCTGATATTCACAGGTACTTATGGCCTCTGTATTTCTAAATTCCAGGGCAAAGACTTAATGTCACTTAGTCGGAAGACACAATTTCTGGCTACAACTACAGTGTCACCTTCTGCTGGTTCACACTGGGAGAGATTTCCAAAATGATAAAAGGTAAAATGTACCCTTTACAGATGAATTAAATTTTAGTTATCCTTGGGTTTTAAATTCCTGTTTGTTAAAACAAGCACTACTGAGTGGTAAAATATGTTCACCTGTATTATCAGGAAGATTTCTCCCCCTTTGTTTAATTTCTGTTCTTTATTCTCTGTAGTTTTTGAACCTTTTTCCTATCCTTGTTCTTTTCCTTACAAATTGCCTCATCATTTTGGATTTGACCATGGCACTTTTGGACTGCTGCCAACTTAACTAAGCTTCTGGTACATCATAGCTGGATTTTAATGCAATGGATCTGCTGTTCAATTACACAAAGAAGAAATATTATGTTTGAGCCATTTCACACAATGTCACTATGCATTTACCTAAAACTACACTGGACTCCTCTGCTGAATATCAGAGTACGAGTGAGAGAAGCATGTGCTTCCTTTGCTGCCATCAATTACCACAATGACTTACTTCATCTTTTTTTTTTCCTATTCTTCCCATTTATTTTCTTTTTTGTTGCAAAATATGTTTGCCAGAGTTTTTGATGAATGTGTTTTGGTTTTGCTCTCCACTATTGATCGGAATCTCTCCAGAACCCTTAGTGTCATTCTTCTGTTCATTCTATTTGCAACTATCAATCCAACATATCCGTCTTTTTCTTCCCCCACCCTCTTCCAAAAATCTAGATCTCCTATTCGCTCTTACAGCAGATAAACAACTGGCTTGGTAAGTTAAAAAGCAATGCAGTGAGGAAAAACACCAGGGCTGGCAGCAGAGGGGCCCAGAAGGCTACCCAGCGTGATGGTGTGTGGGATGCAGGGCTGGGATTCCATCTGAAGGCCAGCTGGACAGCAAAACCCACCTGAGGAAAGCTCAGTTTGCCTCCACAGTCAGGAAAGGCTACAAAGGCTTGGAAGGGAGCTTCTTGTAAGGAGTATATTTCTAGCATCCATCAATTCAAAATGGTGAAGAGACATTATTTTGTGTAGCATGTGTAGAGAGAAATAACTACTACAGGACAGCCTCAAAAGCACTCACCAAGTTACAACAGAAGTATTCAGGAGGCAGGCATGCAATGCCTGCAATTCCATTTCTGACTCTTTGTAAAAAGAAGCTAAAATCACAGTTGGCAACAGTTCTGAAATGCAATAGTAATCCATAAATACTCTTTAATTTTCCTGTCACTGCAGAATTATGCTACTTCCAGCTCACACAGATCTTACCAGGTGTGCTAAATTGATGTCATTATAAGCCATCAGGAAATACCCACAGAGACCTGTAGCAACATTTAGAAGTTTTGTTAAACAGCTGTGTGTTATAATTGATTTGTCTTATTTAAAACAGCTAAAGCAAGTTATTGCCGGATGTAGAAAAGGGATGACTGAAGACTCCAGGGAGATTTAACTCAGAAGAAAGCCAATCATAGGAACTTCATTTGTGCATTTTAAGATTATTACTAGAGGAAGTGCAATTAAATCATCACCATTTATCAATTATCATTATAAAATACTATGCAACCTTATCATATTAATTTATTTATGAGAAGGTAACTAGTTGACTTCTGCTTTTTTGCAATAAAAATAATCTAGTGAGTAAAAATACATGAGGACACTTTCTCTGTGTGACTTTCCACAGTAATCAAATGTAAGTAAGTTCAAATTATACCTAAAAATTGGTTTTGGCAATGTAATTGCCAAAAAGCCAGATTCCTTAGAGCTTAGGCAATGTCTCAGTTCGTGGTTGCAGATATATTTTATCATAGAGACTATAAGCTGAAAGATAGTTACATCAAAAACGTGCACAGGCATGGCACCCACATGGAATATAAGTCTCATGGTGAGTGTAAGATCCCGTATCTGGGAGAATAAAATGGCAGTATGACTTTCATTTCCTAATCTACCAACTATTCAATCAAGGTGCAAAATCAGCCATAGTTAAAAGCTGAGTAACATTATGCATGGGCAGCAGTAAGCTCAATTTTTCTTCCCAATAGTGGCCTGCCAGTGGAATTTAGAATTTCAACCTGTTTTGGAGCAAAATCCCGAACCTTTTCTTTCTACTATTCATGTGTACTGAGTGTTCAAGCCTGATTTGCTGAGTTTGCCCAGTGGCTTGCATTATATGATCTGTGTCCCTGCAGGCAAAGCCTAACCCACATAACAAAATGGGTCAGCAGAAAAGCAGGAAGATAAAACTCCGGATTTGAATTCAGAACCCTGATTCATTTGAGGGGGAAGAATACTCTTTTTTCTTGTAAACCTAAGCCTTGTTTTGATCAGAGCTTTGCAGGCTACTACTTACAGTATGTTTTTATTACCTTCATAATTCCTTTGAGAATACTCTGCTTTTTACTGCTGCTTTATATTTTGACTGGCATATGCATCTCTCAGTTTACAAGGGGAGCTGTTTGTTGCACCAGTGGTTGCTAGCACAGAAAATATGATGGTGCTCACACTAAATGTACCAGTGCTTGCTTCTGCTCTGGTTCAGCTCCAGAGGTATACACTTCCACAAACCATGCATTCCTTTGTCTTCTTGTCACCCGACTGAATGACCATAAGCAAAAGCACCTTCCCTGCCCAGTGCTTTTCTGCTTTCATCTAAAATTAAAACTGTATATTGCTTAAAGCTGCTTTCCCAGAGGCTCTCTCTGGCAGCCATGTGGGAAAGTACATTTCCAACCCAGGAACGCAGCTGGGGCCTTTGGACCAAGTTCAATACTGCTGTAAAGCAGGTTACCCTCACCAAAGTCAGTGGAATTCAACAGCCTTCAGCCACAGGTACACAGTTTTCAGGGAGAAGGTGTACATAAAAATGGCAGGGAAAAAAAGTAAATTAATTTTTAATTATGTAGTGGGGTTGCTGTAGAATCTTACCTTTTCCAGTTTCTGCTACCTGCCAGCGGTTCCACTACTGTACTATCAGCCTGAGGTACAGTCTATGTTACTCTAATCTCCTTACTTAATGGAAAGTCACCTTGATGTTATGTTCAGTAGTATTTTGCTACTATAACCTTGCTGATTTCTCAAAAATGTTTTTCCTTATGTCTTAGTTTGTGTTTGTCACTGGGCTCACGTTGGCTGAGCTGCCTCTGGAGAAGTGTCACAGAGACAACACATTCAGTACTCCACAGGTTTTACCACCCATGATCCTGTTTCTGTGAGCCTTTGTGTGTACACAAAGATGCAGGACACTTTACCTTATTGTTCCTCAAGAGGTAAAAATAATGTCTGGGTCAGAGCGACCTAGTTTTCCTTTTGGCTTCCTCCACTCTGCTTTTACACATTCCAAAGGTACTGTTTATGCTTTATTCTCAGTAGTATTGCATTATGATTTATTACCTAGACAGAGCTGTAGGTTCTTGCAGTGCTTTGCAGACAAATAGAAAGAGACTATACTTTCTAGAGGAGCTTGAACATGGCTTCAGGCCACAGTATAATGTGAGCGGAGGGAAGGCACACCGCGTCTGGAGTGCACACAGCAGATTCTGCTGTAGGTTTCTGCAGGTGGGAATACAAAGTATCCACAAGCCAGAACAGCTCAGCTGGGAAATACCAGAGATGTCAGCCCTAAAGTATACCTAGCATCTGACCACGGGGTTACTGCTCTCTGTCTACCAGGAACGCAAGAAAGTGGATGCAGTGAAAGCAAAACCAATTCAATCCTCTGCCTCCCTATGCAGGAACAGTCATGATTTAGCTGCAAATCTTAAAGTTCAGCTACAAATAATAAAAGTTTTCTGAAAAATCTGAAGTGCAGAAAAATCTGAAGTACCTTCTTGTGGAGAAACTCAGTTATACACTACTGTATTATACAATTCTGTTAAAACCTAATTTTCCTATCTTCATTCTACAGTAGACATGTCAGGTAATTAACAGTTTATTTAAAATCATGTATTGTGAAAATGTGCAAACTCACAACTGGAATTCAGACATGCACAGCAAACATCAGAAAACAAATGTCTGGTAGGTTCTTGAGGAACTATTACAGTATAAATAATAGTCTGTAGATGCAAAAAGCATGAATGCTGCTTGTGTTCCCATGATTGGGCATCATCACCAAAGAGGCATCCTGTAATTAACTGCATTAGCTGAATTAAGGAAACACCTGTAGAACTCAGTTGAGGTTACATCCCCGTTGTGCCAGCTGCTCTGGCAAGAGACTTACATACCTGAAAACAGCTAAAATCAAAAAGTCATGGAAGGAAAGGAGAGGAAGAAAGGACACATAAGTATATTTGATAATAAAGAATTCACACCCAGAGATTCTCTGTCCTTTTCCCAAAGTCACACTGGAGACCTGGAGCTGAGGAAAGAAACCAGAGCAGCCAACTGAACTCTGAACCATATCTCACTCTTCCTTGAACAAGCATGAATGTTTTCAAGAGAGCTGTCATCACAAGTCTGGGAATGGTTGCTGAAATGATCTGGTGGCTTTAAAACCACTTTAAATAAAACTGATTTGAATAGCTCTAGAAGGCAGTGATGCCACAGTTTACCAATCTGCTTCCTCTTGTAAAACATGGCATTCATTAACTACTGATTCTTAGGGCAATAACTTATTATATGACTGAGAGACCAATTTTCCCTCCTTCAATCCTAAAGACTTCAAGCCCACTGAAAACTGAAAATCACAGAGTCTTTTTTGGTAATCTGATTAACAGAAATATCTGTGAAATATTACACTAACATATTTTGCTTACATAAATAAGACCACTTTCATGTCTACCCAAATCCAGAAATTTACTCAGAAATTCCCTGAAGTTTTCAGGATTGGCTTTAGAAAAGTATTTTATATGAGAGATCCTGTCAATTAAGTCTACATGGTGACCAGATACATACGTACACGTACCTCATTCAAAATCCAGCACTTACTATTGTTGCTCAGCACAGCTTCATTCAGACTTTTATATATTTTACTTGTGTTCAGGAAGGGAGTAAGGCCATTGAGGCATATATTGCATTCATCAATTTTGTAAATGACCAGTGATTTCTCACCTGCTGTGTAATAGTGTCCCAGGGCCCCTCCAGCAGACGAGCCTGGTAGCACACATGAACACTTCTCCATATTTCATCCAGAGTTAAAGGTCTTCCATCTGTGAGGGGAGGGAACAACCACTTACAGTCAAGGCTCTTAAGCATGGTATATCTTTACCACTGAATAGCAAAATTATATCTGAAAATGCTGATTATCTAGAAGGAGATGGAAAAAATAACAGCCAACCATCAGTGAGCCACTTCTGGCACGTTGCTCCGAACCAGCATTGCTTAAATCCTGCCTCTGGGTGCATATAAAACTACCCTAAATTCCCTGGTCAGGTTTATTCTCTGTCACCTGAGAATAACAACTGACTGTCCTGGTGGCAAAGTGTGGAATTAGGCTAATTTTGTAAAACAGCACTGGAATAAGAAAATTTTAAAACCACAAAGTACTACCTTGAACAGTTATCTCATGTAAATACATGCAATTCATAGCGGGGGAGTGAAAAAAAATCCAGGAACAAAATTCTGCAGACAAAAGTTTACTGCATTTCTGTCACCTACATGCTTGTAGTTTTACTCTTGAGGTGCATTAATACATAGTATTGTTGCATTAGGGTTTTAGTTGTGAAGTTAGAATTATGCAAAGATATTAGTTTCAACCACCTAGAAAATAAGCATGTCAATTTTTCCTGAATATTTGTTTTTGGCAAGTAGCAATAGAATATTTTGATATACTTTCAATAAGTAGCTTCTTCTTGGCATTTATTAGGTGTCAGAAACCATTATACTGTGATAAATAGTTTTATTCTACTGACATTTTCATGTCTGTAAAATGAACAAGATTTATTCACCCAATTAACATTTGAATGCCATGTTTAGATATAAGTTAAAACCAGCTGCCTACAGCCTCAGTTTTATCTTATTTTCTGCACATATTTATAAAAGGTACCAAGTTCTGAACTTACATAACAGAAGCTCGTGGCAAATAAAGTATCTTAAGGAATAATAGTATATTAACTAGCTATGCTATGCCATCCTCAGGAACATGAGACTTGTTAGACATCTGTCTCATGATGACAGAGACCAGAGCTGGGCTGGAGATGCTCTATGATTTACCAAGAAATTTGTTACAAGAGGGTCAGTTAACTTCAGAAGGATCCATTTATGCTCAGATCATCTCTCTGTGTGTGATATGAGATGCCACACATACTTACATACCTGTTTTCTATTCAATCTGTGAAGACAATTCAGAGAAAGTCCAAACATACACATTCTACTGTGAAACTTCATTTGCCACTCTACAGTTTTTTCTGTATGCCCTTATTTTTACCTGTGGATTTGCAGAGTAACACTAGAGCAAACTTAGATAGTACATGTGGAGTAGATTACTCTGGCTCCGGCCATTAATCTCATTTACAGAAACAATCAACTACTGTTGAAGCATTAATCATATTACAGTTAAAACTGAGTTTCATCTTTACTTTTTTATTACTTTATATATGAGAAGCAGTATATCTTCCATTACATTTCAGCATAGATTTATTTTCATTTCACAGTAAAACACAAACACATCCAAACTGAAAACTTAACTTCACATCAGAGTAAATCACAGAAAAATACTTAAACTGTTAATGTAGAGTAACTGCAATGTTTCACACAGAAAAGAAAAAAGATCTGGGCGTTATATATTGTAATATATATATAAATAAATAATAATAT
>VZTU01000450.1:0-16467 GCA_013400835.1 Zapornia atra
CTGTGATTCTGTGAAAGCAAAACATGAATCGTTTATGAACTCCAAGCAAGAGGAGTTGGTGATTTCCATCCTGTAAAATGCAACTCTGGGGAGTTTAAATGACTCTATTAACTTCACCACGGTGCTTTACATGCGAAAAATATGAAGACAGTTCCTGTAAAGAAGACAGGCAAAGAGGGGATGACTGGGAAGAAAGGATAGTGTGTCATAGGGTTGCCATAGGTGCCAAAGTCAGGTTTGTCAGGATATATAAATTCCTAGTCAAAGGACAGAAGTAGATCATATCTGACTGGCTATCTGAAAGGAGGTTACAAGAAGCATTCTCCAGGATCTAACAATGTTAGCACAAGCATCCTGAACATAGCTGTGAAATTTGGGATGACACAACGCTGAGAGGCATCATCAGCCGAAGAGGAGAATCAAGGTGTCATGAGGAAGATGCTGAGGAATAGAGGAATTTTATTGATTCAAAAGCTATACAAGGCTCAAGAAATGGACGCTATGTGATGATAGCTCAACTGCTCAAAGTCAATCAGGAGAAAACAGGTGACTACAAGTTCCCAGTGCAAAAGTAGCCATGGAAAAGACTGGCTACTAAGGCCATGATGAACCACAACTGGAACAAGGAGCACAAACCTCACCATCCCTTTCCAAGACCAATGAACTGAAGTGGGAGCAGGTGTTGAAGAAGCCTGTTAAGGTGGTCAGGGAAATGAAGAACCTTTCCTGTGAGAAAAGCTCGAAATAACCATCTGGCTTGTTAGGCATGGCCATGGGAGAGCAGGGATGGGAAAGAGCTGTTCTGCCTGCATACATTGAGGGAATAAACATCAGGGAGGGAAAAGAGCTATTTATGTTGGCATAAGATCAAATTAAGTATAAGATGGCCAGAAATACATATAGGCTGGCTATTAGAAGAGAGATTTGAACTGTTAAAGCGACCCAATGGTAGAACAGCTGTGAAAGAACAGCAGTGGGAGCAAAAGCCCTTCCTGCTGTGAGGAGCATAGCATGAACATTCATGAAAGGAGTGATCATCACTCTTACAATGCAGGGAGATAGATCTGGAGATCCAAAGGTCCCTCTTCACCTTGTCTTCTTTTACACAGACATAAAATAGCATTGTCCATTTGTTTCAGGCTTTTTTTACCAGCACTAGTGCCTAAGTTACACCCTTCCCTGCTCCTGGTACCTGCCTGGGCTGCTACAGTAGAAAGAAATCACACTTAAAAATCACATTGCACTTTCCACATTGCAAGATCCCCAAATGTTTTGGAGGTCAGGGTCTTAATTTTCCAAAGGAGACACTGATTTGATATGCCAGATTTTTAAAAGCTCAGATTCCGATTTCCAGGGATGCCAAGTGGCTGTGTGGTGATGTGACCCATCTTCATCTAGACCTGGGCCCTCTGAAACAGATACAACCCCAGGAAAAATAAAAAATAATTAAAAAAAAAAAAATCAGTGGGTACCTCTGAAACTGCAGATGCACATTAATAAAGTTCATATAAAAAAAGATCTTCTCAGTGGGTTGTGGGGACAGGACAAGGGCCTCAAGTTGGAGCACAGGCAGTTCCACACCAATATGGGGAAGGACTTTTTCACAGTGAGGGTGACAGAGCCCTGGGACAGGCTGCCCAGGGGGTGTGGAGTCTCCTTCTCTGGAGATATTCAAGACCCATCTGGATGTCGACCTGTGTGACCTGTCCTAGGGACCCTGCTTTGGCAGGAGGGTTGCACCCAATGATCTCTGGAAGTCCCTTCCAACCCCTGCAATTCTGTGATAAACTCTAGGAGAAATCCCTAAAAGTGATTGTGGTGTACACTTATACCAGCAGGTGACAGGCTTGCTTTTTTTTTTTTAGCTACTGTTTGTTCTTTAAACCCTGGATCAGAAGCTCCACCCCACACCCAGTGTATTCCTCTGCTACTCACTCCCAAAGCCAAACTTTGGAGAAAGAGACCTGCACGCAGCCAGGTTGTCAGGGATCCTATGCTGAAAGTTCCTTTCAACCCCCACTGTTTTCCTTTGATTTTCTAGGCATGGAGCACATATTCATCGAAAGGTCAATGGTCACCCAGGTTTCTGGGGTACTCACCCACTGTAAACACACCACCCAAACTTCCTTGTTTCTCCTAACTGATCTCAATTACATTTTGCAGGCTCTGCTTAATGTTTGGTTAATTCTGAGTAATCATTTACTCATCCTCCTGCGTGACAGAGAATGTTTTAAGGCAGTGATGCAATTAGTTTTGCAAGCTCTATATTTAGACACTGGTGCTCTCAGAGGATTTATCGCCTGGAGCTTGCAGCAGAAGGTTCCCAGAAGGAGAAAAAGATGGAGAAGAGGGTTAAGAACCAAACTGATGACTTAATCTTTTGTCTTGGGTTGCTCTGGACTCTGGGGAAAGCATGTCCTTCCCCAGCAAGTCAAAAAGAAGCAAACCCTTTCTGTATACATAAAGTTCCCATCGGGAATAACATGTTTTTGTCATGTAACCTCATTGGGAGGGGGACACAAATACCAGTCCCGCAGTAAGACGAGGAAATGGATGTTTCCAGCAAGACCAAGTCACAGCAGCTCTCTTGGTTTAACATGTGCTACTGCATGTGAACATCACTCATTTAAATGGAAACTTCTAAGGCAAGCATGGGTTGAAGATACTCCTAAGTAAGTCTGGAGGAAGATGCTACAGCATAAAAGAGCTGCAGGACTTGGACACAAGTGCACAAGGAAGATCTGGTGATACCAAAGACTAGGTCTACATGCCAGGTAGTATTTCACCCACTACTATTCATAGGGGGTTGGACCGATGATCTCTCGAGGTCCCTTCCAACCCCTACGATTCTGTGATTCTGTGATATCTTGATTCTTCCATTAAGTTTACCTGAACAAAGTGCAGGGATAAACATTGTAGAGGACCAAGATCCAGACCAGAAGCCCCAAATTCATCTGACAAAGATCAAGGTGGGATCATTGAAACACTTGGGCATACCTCCCTTTCCAAGGTTTTAAGCTGTGACTGGTGATTTAAGATGATGTTCTTCTGAAAGGAGGTGGACATCAAGATTAAAGTCTGTAAAGGAGATTTTTGTGAAGAAAAGGCCCTCAACAGCTTCTGGGGAAAAAAATCTAAACTCTTCAAGACATCTTGCATTTGGCATCCCATAACACTACTTATTTCTAAGAAAAAATAAATCAACCAAGTATTATAGTAGTGGTAATAAAAATAATAATAATAATAATAATAATAATAAACAGTCTTTATTCTAGTTCTCTAGACCCTCAGGGCTGGAAGGATCCAGAAATTCCCTTTGTCCCCACACACTCCTCACTAGACAGTACCAGTCAAACTGGTTCAGATAAAACCACTAAGGAACTGAGTGCAGCTTTGGATCAGGTTTTTCTCTGATCTGAGAACGATGTTCACTAATAAAGTTTCTCCTACCTGCTGATGGCTGTCATCATCTGCACATCAGTGATGCTGTCATCATTGGTTAGGTTTCTTATGACGCCATCCATGAGCTCCAGAGGGACAAACTGGACCACACTGGCCAAGGCATTGGAAGGTGCTTCTTGCTCCTCTGCAAGACATGAGTGAGCACCAACAATGTTAGTTGCCGGGAAAACCAGATACATGAGGTCATTTCTTGTCTCTAAAAGCCAAATCATTTCTGCCTCTGTAAACAGAGTGAATATTCAGCTGGTGTAAATGAGCATTGTGGAGTCTGCATTTAGCTGTTGGGCATCCAACAGCTAGGAGAACAATTCTCCAGATCCCAGTGTAGCACATAATAAGGTTGGGTCATAGCAGATGGACTGTTGCATGAAGTCATACATAGCCCAAAGGCAGGGATCACAGGAAAAAGAACGTTATTGGTCCAACCCTGGGTCTCAACTTCCCTCTGCACGTTCTCTTTATCCTATGGGATACAACTGCAGCTTTTCATACAGAGGGCCCTGAAAAAAACAATCTCCTTGTAGGTTTAGGAATAGCTGGAGCAAGAGCTCACCTGCCTGCCATGGTGCTCTTACCTCCAAAGGTATTCTGAGACCCTTCTACAATAATGTAAAGGCCCCAGAAGGTGAGTAAGTATCTTCCCACTGTAAGGTACGACCACCCTCCAGAGAGACAGTATGGCTTCCTACCTCTTCCTGATCACTTAGAAATAGCTCCTTAGCTTTGCTCCTGGTTTCTAGTAAGGAGCACGCTGTTGGGTTCCATCAAGTCATCCATGACAGAGCAACATTTCTAAAAGCTTTCAAGTCCCACTCTAACCAGGTGCAGATAAGGTGCTTTCCATTAAACTCAGCTGATGCTGAGAGTTGCTGAACACACAAACTTGTGCTGCAAGTAATTCTACCCAGTTAGCAACTTCCTTGTGCTTTCAGGGAATATTGTTTTCCTAGCTTAAAGCCCTGGGTAACTCTTAGAGGCACACAGTTATTATATTTCAGCTGTGGCTGCATTACTGGAGCAGGTAGGAACTATGCAAGTCATCGAACTCTTTTGTTCCTCATCAAAGCCAAAATTCACACCCCATCCATTTTTTGTTCACTTGTTTGATTTTTTTTTTTGTTACCTGTTGAAGAGATGATAGTGAACAGCTCCTTCAAAGAGGGCAGGATGGCTGAGGTCTGAGTCCTCCAGATCCTCTGCAGCAGACCACTCACTTTGTTCACCTGTTCCAAAAACTCCATAATGTCCTCTTCTGCCTCAGAGACACACTGGAACTGCCTGATGCACCGGATCAGCTGCTGACAAAACAAGACCTGATGTTTGCCCATGGGGATGCACTGAGGGTGCTGGGTTAAGAGTTTGCTGATCTTTGCACACTGCTTGAGGCTGGGCCTCTCGCAGACTTTCCGGAGCACCTCGATCCTCAATAAGCCAAAAATGCTGTTTGCTGATGGGCTTTCCAAGACAAACTGAAGTCCTAACTGGATATAATCAAGTACATAATGGCTTCTCTTCCCCAGAGGACCATAACCTTCCTGGAGGAGACTCAACAGGAAGCGGACATTGAAGAACTCCTCAAATTCCTCTGGGTGGTAGTGGCCGTAGACCTCCAAAACCTCTTTCCCAATCCCTCTTTTATATTTGGTGTCCCCCAGGAGGTAAAGCTTGGTAGATAGCTCCAGCATGGACCAGCATTGCTCGCTGTCCATAGGCTGCTTTGCTGCCTCAATGACACGCCTCACCAGCCCTTGTTTCACATTGTTGGGGTATGAGGACATCACCACGGCTTCCAGTATCTTATCCATCTCTGCTTCGAGCTGTTGAAAGAGAAGAACAGAGCAGGAGATTAGTTCAAGATGGGTCAGCTGAACTTTCGAGTCCAGGCTGGCAAGGGACAGCAAAGTAGATCCTGAGAGCTATCTGGAATCACTATGAAGATGATAATTCTTTTGCCCTTTTCATGGTGGTATTCTGAATGATGCAGTAGTTTCCACTCTGGTGTCATTTGACTGAAATTAAAGCCCCAAAACTAACTGAATGGATAAAAGCAAAGAACTTGAGGATTTTCATCTTGTAGATAACTCACTACTACCTTACTCTTGACCCTAGGAATGGTTAGACTCCCTCTCCTTGAGGGGTTCAGCAACTCAAGGTGGTGCTCCATGTTTCTCAAAATTTGGTCCCCACTGGTGATAGCCTGCCACAGACCCACAGAGGGGCTGAGCAGGGTGTTAGGGGGTAGAGACTGGTGTTGGGATCTTCCACTGGTGGCTGCTGGCTCAGCTGTCCTGCAAAGGCAATGATGCTCCTGATGATTGCCTTCATATTCAGGGAAGGACAGAAAAGGCCTGAGCAGCAGAGCTGTGATTGCAGCCTCTCTGTGCAATAACTGGGGTGTAAGTTTGAAAATTATCACAGAATCACAGACTGGGTTGGGTGGGAAGGGACCTCAAAGCCCATCTAGTTCCACACCCCTACCATGGGCAGAGATACCCCCCACCAGCCCAGGGTGCCCAAAGCCCCATCCAACCTCACCTTGAACCCTGCCAGGGATCCAAGGGGCAGCACCAGCTTCTCTGAACACCGTGTGCCAGGGACTCACAGCCCTTACAGTGAAGAATTTTTCTTCCTTATATCTACTATTTTTTTCCTTCTACCTAATTTTTTTCTTTCTGTCTGAAAGGATTATTTATTTATGCCATACTGCTGGCCACCCTGACTGAGTGGTGCAGTCTTGGCTGCTCCCCAGGAACCTGACGCATTTGTATGCAGGACCAAAGCAAGAGGGGGGAGAAACTGCAGAGTTAGGCAAACTTTCCCATTCGTCACAGCCTGAATTCACCAGCAAGAAAGCATTAGAGGAAAGAGTGCTTAAAAAAAACCCCAACAAAACCAACCTAAGGATTTCCCTGGGAGAGCTCAGAACAACATCTATAACCAGGTGTTGGATGTACTACTGCAAAGAAACCCCATTACAGAGTGAAAAAATCAGCCAGCCAGGGTTTCTTAAGACATATTACAAGGGCTACATAAAGGCTGACCCACAGCAGGTGTGATGTACCACACAAATACGTTTGGAGGACATCTCTTTTGCTCCTAGGCTGAAAAAATCCACGGGGGAGGGAAAAGATGTACATATCATCTTCATCTCCTAAATGAAGGATGAAGGCAGGACAGAGACATCCACTTTTTTTGCATACAGCATTTGACCTCATTTGTGTCTTAATCTCAGTTCTTGGGATCATATCAAAACCTCCCCAACATCAGATAGGGATGCCTAATCCAGGAAAGGACAACATGCAGCAATTCCAGGAAGGGTTGGTTGAAACGTACTTCATTAGCGCTGGCAGAGCATTTGAAGCTTGTCAAGTGGATAGTGTTATATTAATGAAAGAACTTTTCCCCAGTGAGGGTGACAGAGCCCTGGGACAGGCTGCCCAGGGGGGGGTGGAGTCTCCTTCTCTGGAGATATTCCAGACCCATCTGGCCACCGACCTGTGCGACCTGTCCTAGGGACCCTGCTTTGGCAGGGGGGTTGGGCCCCATGAGCTCTGGAGGTCCCTTCCAACCCCTACAGTTCTGTGATTCACACAAGTGACACACATCCCAAGGATGGTTTTCACAGATGGCAACCAGAAGGGACCTCGGAGGATGCCACCCAAGGACCTTCCCATCCCTAGAGCAAACCTGTATCTAAGCCAGAGAGTATCTTTGCTCCTGGTAGACAGTTGCTTGCTGGAGAAGGAAGAAAAAAACAAGCCAGATGCAAACCTCAAGCTCTGGCTCACAGCTTCTTGACTGGGAAGCCTTCCCATTCAACCACTCAACAAAGCAAACATCTCTGCCCATCACTGCTTCCCCCACAATCTCACAGGATGAAAAAAACCCATGATATATGCATGGCCACATCCCCATCCAGCGATGACAGCACCCTGTGCTGCAATGGCTCTCCAGGCACCACCTCAACCCTTCTATACCCTGCCTGTTGACTCATATGACCCTCTGCTCATGTGCTGGATTAATTTTTCTCCAGCATGGAGGATGCTACCCAGAAAGCTCCTAAGAAGGAGACATTTATAATATACATTACAATTTTAGAAATGCATTACACATTTTCTTTGTAATATATAATAATAAATATTACAGTCTTAAAACTAAACTAAGAGCACATTTTATACTAAAAGACAATTCACATGTCAGAGGTTAGGAATTGTGATGGCTAATTCAACCCCAGCAGAGCTCCAGATGCTTTTAGAGAGATATTGTTTAAAGGATCTCATATTAACTTTGTTTTTCCCCCTGGATCTACCTGAAGAATGAATCAGGGTTTGCAGTGAAGGAGACTGGTGCCTGTAACATCACTGTCTCGTTCGCTGCAGAAATTGGAAACATGTCATAAATAAGCCAGGGAACTGCAGGAGAGGGAAAAGCAGTTTCATTGCTGGGCAGCCAAATCTGGTCCCTGTGTCTCCTCTGTTTAATACTGAAATAAAGAGACTAAATAATCAGATAACCAGGCTCCTATAACGAGTGCTCCTGAAGCAGGATAACCTTTCAGCACTTCATCTTCCTCACTGGCAATAGCAACTCAGGGAAAAGTTGGGAGGATCAGCTCATTCCTGCTTGTAACAAGATCCAAGTTCCTGGAGCACATGAGGATGCTGTAGAAGGTCAAAGTGTTAATTATTAATCTGAAGAGCTGCTTTGAAGTTCCCATCTGTTATGCAGCTCAGATGAAACAGTAAGTACACAGCACAAGCTCTGCAGTGAAAAAGAAGATACCAGCCCATGAAATGGCAGAACTGTTCTTGCCTCCTGGGGAATAACTGGCAGGAGCAAGATGGGTGAAATCACAGGATCAGAAGGGAAGGGACCTCTCAGGAGGTCTTGAGACCAACCTTTGCACAAAGCTGAAATCAAACCACGCTGCTCAGGGCTTTGTCCACTTAGATCTTTGTGTACATCCCCGGATGGAGATCATACAACCACCTTGGGCAACCTGCCGCAGTGCATAATTAGCTCATAGTGGGAAGGTTTTCCTTATTTCCAGCTAGGGACTCTTGTTTTAATTTGTGTCTGGGTTGTTTGTTTTTTTTTCCTTTTCCTCCTGCCACGCAATGCTGTGAAGAGCAGGGTTCCACCTCCTGGATAAGCTGCTGGAGGTCACTCCCCAGCCTTCACCAGTGCAAGGGGTTGGTCCATCCCAGGTGAGTCCATTCCAGGTACAGGACTTTGCATTTGTCCTTGCTGAATTCCAGAGGCTCTTGTCAGCCCCAGCCTGCCTGGTCCCCTTGTATGGCAGCTCTGCCCTCAGGCATACTGGCTATTTTTATTTATATTTATTCCCCCAACCTAAGAAGGACATGGGGCTGTTGGAGTGAGTCCAGGGGAGGCCATAAAGATGATCTGAGGGCTGCAGCACCTCTGGTATGGAGACAGGCTGAGAGGGCTGGGGTACTTCAGCCTGGAGAAGAGAAGGCTCCAGGGACACTTTAGAGCCCCTTCCAGTCCCTAAAGGGGCTCCAGGAAAGCTGGAGAAGGACTGGTGACAGAGGGAGGGACAGGACATGGGGAACGGGTTTCAAGATGAAGAAGAGGAGATTTAGATTAGATATGAGGGAGAAATCCTTCCAGGGGATGTGGGAGACCCTGGCACAGGGTGCCCAGAGAAGCTTGCGCTGCCCCTGGACCCCTGACAGGGTTCAAGGTGAGGTTGGATGGGGCTTTGGGCACCCTGGGCTGGTGGGGGGTGTCCTTGCCCATGTCAGGGGGTGGAACTAGATGGGCTTTGAGGTCCCTTCCCACCCAAACCAGTCTGGGATTCTGTGATTGCATTTCCCCAAATTTTGAGTCACCCACAAACTTGATGAGGGGAGTTCCATCTCCCACTCATGTTCTTGTTAAGAATATGAAGGTCCCAGGATAGTTCTTGCCAGTTTCCAACCCCATTAGTACTCTGCCCATCCCAGCTGCTGTAAAGACTGTAAAGGGCAGCAGCAGCCCTCACTCCAGACTTAAAATTCATCTAAAGCCAAAAATAAAGTATTTCACCAACATTTGCAAGAGATGCTGCTCACCATGATGTGCCCCTGCAAGGACAGGTACCCAACCATGCTCTAAAAACCAGAGAGGGGAAAGGAACTTATGCAAAGGGCAGCACTGACAAGCTCAGCTTCACTCTCCAAACTGAGTCAATGGGGGGAAAAAAGAGAAACCAAAAAACCAACTTCAAGATGAAAAGTCACCTTGGGCTTTGCTTGGTACCATCCTGGGTCTAATCTTCATAATCTGTACTGTTCAGACGTATCCAGATGTTTCTCTTCTGCCTGCATGTTTTCTTTAATTAGGTTTAATTTCAATTGAAGCCTATCCAGTTACATCTAAATCAATTCATTCCCCTATCCCTGCCAGCAGCAGATTTCCAGTAAAGGCTGCTTAGTATTTTTATTGGGGTTTTTTTTCAGAATGCAGCATTGGTTCCCACACCCCAGATCCTACAAAGCTCTGAAAACACAGATCTGAAATGTTCTTTGCCTTCAGGAAAATCTGAGTAACAAATTCAGCACATTTCCTACAATGGCATCACATATAGCTTGATAAATGCCATTAGAAGGGCGGGGGGGGGACGACACCACACACCCCCACTATCCAAACATAGCCTGATAAATAAAGGGATCTGCTCCTTTCTTACAAAGAAGGAAGAAATCACCATCTACTTCCCTGAATTCTCTAGAGGTCTGGAAGTATGGAAAACAAGACTCACCTTTTATTGTCCCCAACTCCCACTGAAACAGCTTCTTTTATGCCAGCCAAGACATCACTGTTATTCTTGCTGCATCCTCTGGGCAGCTAAGCAATTAGGGCTCAATGCTGCAGCATGCTGAGCTGCTGCAGGATGGAAGTGAGCACATGCAATGCCTTGCTAGGGCACAAAATACCACACAAAAAAATACCATATTCCCTAAAATTTTGGCAGTTTGCTGTGACTTGGGGCAAAACTTCTTAACAGGAGCAACCTCCTGTTTTCACACACCTCTCTAGGTCTTCTAGAGGTCTGTTTTCCAGGAACATCCAAGTAATTGTGTCCTAATGATATTTTTTTTTTCAGGGAAAATGTCCCCTTAATTTGTAGCCAAAGGGGATTTGGGGGTTTTTTTGATCCAAAGTACCTACCAAGGAGGGGAAACCACAGCCTGCAACTCCTCTCTACCACACCCAACAGATACAGCCTCGCTGGCCAGTATCAGATGGTCACAGACAGTCATTCTTATCACTTTCTTATGATGATTTTTCTAAATGATCTGAAAAGCCTTCTAAATAATGAGGAAGAAATTGCACTTTCCCTACAGAGCTGGAAATCACCACGCAAAGGCCACCGCCGGGCCCTCATCCGTGCTACTGCACCTCCCAGCGATAACCCACACATCTGGTTACACTCTTCATTTATCTGAGATCTAGTTTTCCTGCCTAAATAGCCTTAATTAATGTAAGTGATGTGATTCCAATCTAATGACCTTCTGCACACAAGTCAAGTGCCCAACAGTGACTCAACATTTGTGGTTTCTCTCCCCAGTCCTCTCACTGCCGCAATTGCTCCTTGTTCCTTTATTTCTTCCTTAATTATTCCACATCCAGCTGCTAATTATTCTCTAAACCCTCAGCCTGCTATATATATTATTTGCACTGTAATAATGCCCGGGGCCTTCAACCCAAATAGAGCCCACTACAAACCCTATGTATCTATAGGAAGGGGAATATATATCTTGCTCAAGCGAGGTGTTCAAGGCCAGGTTGGATGGGGCCCTGGGCAACCTTGTGTAGCTCCAGGCCTGGAGGTTGGTGGTCCTGCCTGTGGCAGGGGGGGTGGAACTCTATGATCCTTGGTGTCCCTTCCAACCCAGACCAGCCTATGATTCTATGACACAGTGGGTGGTATTTACACTACTGTAGCGATGTAAAATATTGAGGCATGTCCAGATCAAACCTCTTGCTCAAGGAGATGGCAGCCAAACCCCTCCAGACCTGCAAATGTATCAACCACAACGCTCCACCTTACTCAGCTTGCATCAGCTCCCATCCGAGTTATACCCAATAAATCACCATGGCGGAGCAGAGGGTCCAGGCTCATTTTTTATGAAATATGTGCAGATACTCAGAGCTGATAACTGCAGAGAAATACAGTTAAATCCCCCTTTAGCAGCAGAAATGAGACTCTACCCATCTGCAGTCAGAATAGGGGAAAATCGCCAGTGCAGAAGCCCAGCCAAACTTTTTTTGCATGTAATTATACTCTGCTTTCCTACATTCACCTTCACTTTTCAAGGAGATCAGATATTCTTCACTTTCCTGTCCCAAACTGCTTTCCAGTGACAGATTGCACTTGTGTTGTGTGTCTCCTACTCGCTAGCACTAATTACTTTTGGCTGGCAAGCCTCCTCATGCTTCCCTGTCCTCTGTTGCACTGAATCAGAACCGCCCATCAGCAGAGGACCAAGGGAGATTCCCCTTCAGCCACAGGCAGCAGCAGATTTGGAGCAGGAGGCTGCTCCCACGCTCTACAGAACTTTCCACCCTGCTCAGCAGCTTTCTTTCCTCTCCAGAGAGCGAAGATATATTTGAGCATCGTCACCCAACTGGACTGCTGGCATTTTGGATGGCTTTGCTGTACGTCAGGAGCTCCAACTTGGGAACAGCAAGTTTCTCTCCTGCGGGCACATGCTTTTCTAAGGTGCCTAAAAAGAGGGGGGCCTCTTTGCAACCAGCCTACATGTACCACACAGTAGTCCAAACCTTTAGTAAAAGCTGTTGGTGTTTTAGATCCACAGATCACTGTGGACCCTTTTCCTTTCTTATGCAGTACCACATATTTCATAGCACCCCAAGACCGGTTTGGGTGGGAAGGGACCTCAAAGCCCATCTAGTCCCAGCTCCTTGCCATGGGCAGGGACAACCTCCACTAGCCCAGGGTGCCCAAAGCCCCATCCAACCTGGTCTTGAACCCTGCCAGGGATCCAGGGGCAGCCCCAGCTTCTCTGGGCACCCTGTGCCAGGGCCTCACCACCCTCATAGTCAAGGATTTCTTCCTAATGTCTAACCTAACCCTGCCCTCTTTCAGCTTAACACCATTCCCCCTTGGCCTGTCACTGCACTGCCTGATAACCAGCCCCTCTCCCACTTTCCTGTAGGACCCCCTCAGGGAAAGGAAGGTGCTATAAGGTATCCCCAGAGCCTTCTCTTCTCCAGGCTGAGCAAGCCCAACTCTCTGAGCCTGTTTCCATAGCAGAGGCACTCCAGCCCCTATCAACCTCATAATTCCTTTTTCCTTTAAAACATCAGAATGGTTTGGGCTGGAAGGGACCTTAAAGATCATCAAGTTCCAACCTTCTGCCATGGGCAGGAACACCTCTCACTAGACCAAACTGCTCAAGTCCCCATCCAACCCGTCCTTGAACACCTCCAGGATAGGGACATCCAGCAGCTCCCTGGGCAACCCTGTTCCAGCTATAAACTGGTTTGACCACACCATGCAATTCTATCAGCCATCTCCAAGTGACCGACCACATCACAGCACAGCACAACATTGCTGGGCTGGCTGCTCTTATTTCTCTGGTGCTGCTTCTTTGATCCCTCTAGTGCACACAGCTCCCCTGGTCTCTTCTCTTGCTCTGTGCTTCTGGCTGTTCAGCACTCAGTCATCAGATAAAAAAAGGCTTTGGCTGGATGTCAAAGTGACCAACACAATGATAATGCTAAATAAAGCCCAAAGCCCTAACATTCCAGCCTCTTCTATTTCTCTGGACAGACGACTCCTCCCAGCTCCATTCCTCCCCTCCGGTGAACAGCTACAGACACACATCTCTTATATGTCCTGGTATCCTTTTCTAACAAAGTGTCTCAAGAACATCACTGGAACATCACTAGGTCAACCATCCTGGAACAGATGCAGAAGGCAGGGCACAAGGAATTAAATTCCTTTCAGCTGCTGCCTTGAAATCCAGCAGCAGAGAAAGGCACACAAAGTAGGACTTGCTGTAACCACTGGCTCTGTGGCTGAGCCCAGCACCAGCCACAGACAAATGTAACCCACCACAGCCGCTTGTTAATTTTCCATGGACATTTGGCATTGGATTCCCAACAGCTTTGTCCTGCCCACGCTAGGTAATAGGCACTCTTCCTCACACTGCCCGGATGAACTTACCTTCCTTTTTCTTCCCTCAAAAGCCTTCTGCTTTCACAGAATCACAGACTCACTGGGTTGGAAAAAACCTTTAAGATCATCAAGTCCAACCGTTCCTGTCCTCTACTAAACTATACATACCCCTAAGTACCTCATCTACCTGTCTGCTAACCACATCCAGGGATGGTGACTCAGCCCCCTCCCTGGGCAGCCTGTTCCACAGCCCCACAACTCTTTCAGGGAAGAACTTTTTCCTAACATCTGATCTGACCCTGCCCTGGCACAGCTTGAGGCCATTTCCCCTTGTCCCATCTCCTGTCCCCTGGCTGAAGAGACCATCGCTCACCTCTCTGCACCCTCCCTTCAGGTAGGTGTAGGTGGTGATAAGGTCCTCCTTCAGCTTCCTCTTCTCCAGGCTGAACTCCCCCAGCTCCCTCAGCTGCTCTTCAGAGGATTTGTCCTCCAGCCCCTTCACAGAATCACAGAATCACAGAATCGTAGGGGTTGGAAGGGACCTCCAGAGATCATCGGGTCCAACCCCCCTGCCAAAGCAGGGTCCCTAGGACAGGTTGCACAGGTTGGCATCCAGATGGGTCTTGAATATCTCCAGAGAAGGAGACTCCACCACCTCCCTGGGCAACCTATAATCCCAGCCTGGCTGCCGTTCTCTGGACTCGCTCCAGGACCTCAATGTCCTTCTTATGGTGAGGAGCCCAGAACTGGACACAACACTTGAGGTGCAGCCTCACCAATGCCCAGTACAGGGACACAATCACTGCCCTGGACCTACTGGAGACATTGTGTCAGACACAAGCCAAGGTGCCACTGGCCTTCTTGGCCAGCTGGGCACACTGCTGGCTCATGTTCAACCTGTAGTCACCCAACACCCCCAGGTTCTTCTCTACCTGACAGCTCTCCAGCCAGCCTTTCCACCTTAACCCAAGCTCTCAGCCTGGGCTGTGCTACCCGACCTCCATGGGGCTTGACATCAGGAGTGCCCAGTCCCTCACTGACCTTCAGACACAACGTCCTTTCTATTACCATGGCTGGAGACAGTAAATATACCTACTCCGGGAAGCTGGTGGTTTTCTTGGAGGTATTTATAGCTTTAACACCGCTCTTCTTTCTTCAGCTTTCTGCCTGCTTTTGTCTGTGTGTAGAAATTAAACCCCTGGATGTAACCCAAGGAAAAACCACGTCCTGTTCACCAAAGCACGCCAGACCAAGGGCTGATTCTGCCAGCGCTGGCTGGGATCCGTCAGACGCTGCCTCACTGCTCAGAGATACAGACATCTTTATTTATTCTCTTTTTCTTCCCCCAACTTCCAGCCCAGGTGAAAGCTCAGCCCCTTGCTACATCCTTTCAGCCTGAGGCAGGGCATGGGGTACAAATCAGCTCTGTGATATGAATTCAGTGGGGTACAGCTCAGTTCCCAAAGAGTTTTGAAAACCTCACAGAAGAGGTAAATATTCCAGCGCCTGCTTCTATCCTATAAAACTTGCAAAGTCCAAAGCAGGGAAGGTTTCACCTGAAAGGGGTTTGGATCTGGACTGCTCTGAACTTGACCCTCATTTTTAAAGACTTTTGGTTCCCTGTGGGATGAAAACATCCCTGGGTTTCTCTCCCCAGGTCGTCTTCCTCGAGGAAAATCTGAACCCATCTTGGCCAGTTTCTCAGAGCAAGATGCTGCCTTGCAAACAGGTCTGCAAAGCCCTGCAGGCACTGGAGGAACACACACCCTTGCCAACATTGCTCCTGCATCCCTTCCTACAAGCACCACGTAGCTTGACCCCCCAAACATCCAAATCCTTGAGCATCCTTCCTCCAGAGTTCCCTCCTGCATCCTGACCACAGAGCATCCCTCCCTCTGAGCATCCCTCCAGGAATCGCAGATCCTGGGCCTCCCTCCTGAACGCCCCCCTCCAAGCCTCTCTCCCTTGAGCATCCTTCCTGCATCCAGACCTCCCGAGCAGCCCTTACTCCAACCATCTCTCCTACATACCTCCCTCCAAGCCCTCTACTGCATCCCAATGCCTGAGCATCCCTGAGTTCCCTGAGCATCCTGCACCCCTTCCCCCTGAGCTTCCCTCCCTCTGAGCATCCCGGTTCCGGAGAATCCTGACTGCATCCCGACCCCCAAGCACCTTGCTCGCAGCTCCTTCCTGCTGCACCCCAAGCCCTGAACATCCCTCCTGCACTGTGACACTGTCAATCCCAACTACATCCAAACCTCAGTCGCCCGACCCCCAAACATCCCTTCTGTACCCCTTCCCTTGAGGATCCCTCCCTTTGAGCACACCTCCTGCACCCTTTTCCACAAAACTTCCCTTCTGTACCCCCAATCCCCGAGCATCCTTCCCTACAAGCAGCCCACCCCTCCTGCACCCCTTCCCCAAGCATCCCTCCCTTTGAGAAGCTCAACCTCTGAACAATTTCCTGCATCTCTTCCCCCAAACACCCCTCCTGCATCCCTTTCCTGAGCACCCCTTGTGCACCCCGACCCCAAACTGCCCCTCCTGTATCCCTTCCCCTGAACATCCCTCCTGCACCCCAATCCCCAAACACGCCTGTATCCCTTCCTCTGAGAATTTCTCCTGCATCTCTTTCCCTGAACATCCCTCCTGTACCCCGATCCCCAAGGACCCCTCCTGCATCCCTTCCCCGGAGCATCCCTTCTGCACCCCAGTCCCGAGCACCCCTCCTGCATCCCTTCCCCTGAGTATCCCTCCTGCACCAAGATCCCCGAGCATCCCTCCTGGATCCCTTCCCCCTTCACCTCTCCCTCCGACCCCCCCAACCCCTCCCCCCCCTGACTGCCCCTCCGAGA
>VZTU01000450.1:16748-27141 GCA_013400835.1 Zapornia atra
GGTGGGAGGGAAGCGGTGGCGGGGGAGACGCTGTGGGATGTGGCAAAGACGGGTGATCCCCTTCTCTGAGGAGAGTGGGGGGGATTCGGGGTTGGTTTTTAGTATTTTAAGCGAATTTAATAGTGTGAACGCCTGGCTCTGTAGGGAGGAGCCATACCGATGATTTCCCCCTCTCAGCGTAGGGCTCAGCACCACCCACATAATCCCTGAATCGTTTGGGTTGGAAAAGACCTTTAATATCAAGTTCAGCCATTACCTAACGGTTATCAACTCTGTGAACTTGGCATCCACTCCTGGCCCACGCGCTTTCAACGCAACATCTCCAAAGTTAAAGGGTTTCCAGCATTTTGGGAAATCCAATCCTGGATGCCCATACCTGGGACTGGTCCTGCGTGTCCCCCCCCCAAACTGGATGGTGGGATGGGGCAGGCTGGGTGATGTGCGTGACCCTGTGGAGGGTCTAATTCTGTGTGTTAGGGTTGTTTCTGGGCGCTTTGCTCTGGTGTGCTGGCATCCGTGCTGGCAATTAGCTGACCTTTTAATTGCAGGGGTGCTCTGGAAGCACCCAGAGTGGGAGATGGGGTGGGTGCTGAACCCATGCCACGCGTGCATCCAGCGGTGCGCAGGTGGTGGTCTGCCACGTGTCCGGATGAAGCGGTCCAGGAAAGAAACGAGTATCTGGAAGGTACTCCGAGGGTGCCAAGTGATACCCAGGTGGAAGCTGGGACAGGACATGAGAAATGAGTGGAAAACCTTTGCCAGGGCTGGCATTGGATTCGTGTGTTGGGCTGTAAAAGGGTTATATGAGCTGCCTGGAAGGAAGAGTGATGCTCCTGCTGCTGTGAGACCTCAAATGGGCTCCCTCGGGGCAGGTGGTGGCTGTGCTCTCCCCGCAATCTCTGCGGCTCACACAGCAGCCCGAGCCTGCAGGTATCAGAGGTCATGCCAGGAGAACACTGAGCACCGCAGCACTTTGGCTTTTACTCTCCAAACCTTGCTGCAGCTGCATCCCTCTGGCTCGGTGCTCCCTCTCCCCCTCCATCTTGTCTTCTGCCATTCTCCTTCAGTAGCTGTTAGCCTTCATTTCGTTCTCCTCCTCCCTGCCCTGCCCCACTGCCTTCCTTCCTCCTCTCTCCAGAGGAACCTGACCTTTGTTTTATATAGCCCCCTCCTCTTACTAACCAGGCACCACATCTCTTTTTCCTGACGCCGTCTCCCTACCCCCTTTTCTCTTCATTGCTTAAGTTCAGCATCTGCAGAGATCCTCACCCACAGCCCTTTGCATTCACCTGCACCCCTAAGCGAGCGGCTCAGGGGATGCTCTAGAGCATCCAGGTGCAGGTCGGGGAAGGGGTGGACACGCCAGCATCACACCCACAGCAAACCAGGGATGTTATAAAACTCCCCCTCAGGCTTTCCTGGGCTTTGGGTGGCTTGCCAGCAGAGGATTTTCTGTGCCTAACAAAGCGCAGTTAAAGAACTCAAATATAAATACGTGGTGGGTCAGGTGCTGCTCTCCGAAGGCGGAGAGTCGGCGTGTCTGTCGCCAGATCGCCGATCGATCCTCTCCTACAGAGACAAGGGGAGGGCGAGCCGTCGTTTCCTGCCCCATGCCCGCTGGGAGTTTGAGTCCCCTTCCCGGAGCTCGTCACCGTCTCCTCCGTGCCAGCCTCGGGTGGGGGGTGGGGGTGAGCGGCCTTTCCCCAAACGCCGGCTGGAAATGTCCAGCGGCTCACAGCAGTCCCGAAACAAAAAGCAGCTGCTTCCACACCCCACCCCACCCCCTACACACACACATCCCTCTGGTGTATTGCTCCTGGCAGATGTGCCACGCTCTGCTTCACCCAGTGCATTTCAAGCCTCTAATACAAGTGCTGCATTATAATAATGGGGGGGGAGGGGGCTGATGTTAACCAAGGGCCCGATGTGAGGTAGGATCAATGTCCATCCTGCAGCGATGGGAAACCATGAATTTTCCCTTCTAAGATTACCATATATAAGCATATAGGGTGTAGAAACCACACCGTGAATGTTTAACCTTCCGTGATTGAAGATGAGCCGAGATAAATAGGTGTCCATCAGGGGTACATGAAGGGAGGGGGAATCCATCATTAAACCCAGCCCTCATGCCATGCCCACTGTCCCACACCCTTCCTGAAACCCAGCTCTCACTCTGTGCCTACTGGCTGCTGCTAGCTACATGAGTGGTCAACTGAGGGTTCTTTCTTCACCCCATCAATACCATTTATTTTGTTTCTGCCCTCCCATTGTTATTCTTTTGTAGAACCCCAGACTGCATTAGGTAGGAAGGGACCTTTAAAGGCCATCTAGTCCCATCCCCCTGCAGTGAGCAGGGACATCTTCACTAGATCAGGTCACTCAGAGCTTCATCAAGCCTGACCTTGAATGTCTCCAGGGATGGGGCCTCTACCCAGCATGGCCAGCAGGTCAAAGGAGGTGATCCTCCCCCTCTACTCTGCCCTGCTCAGGTCCCACCTGGAGTATTGTGTCCAACTTTGGGCTCCCCAGTACAGAAAAGACAGGGATCTCCTGAAGAGAGTCCAGCAGAGGGCTATGGACATGATTAAGGGCCTGGAGCATCTCCCCTACAAGGAAAGGCTGAGTGAACTGGGACTGTTCAGCCTTGAGAAGACTGAGAGGGGATCTGATCAATGGTTATCAATATCTGAAGGGTGGGACACAAGGGGAAATGGCCAGCCACTTCTCAGTGGGCTGTGGGGACAGGACAAGGGGCGATGGCCTCAAGTTGGAGTATAGGAAGTTCCACACCAATATGTGGAAGAACTTTTTCCCAGTGAGGGTGAGGGAGCCCTGGAACAGGCTGCCCAGGGGGTGTGGAGTCTCCTTCTCTGGAGATATTCCAGACCCATCTGGACGCCGACCTGTGTGACCTGTCCTAGGGACCCTGCTTTGGCAGGGAGTTGGACCCGATGATCTCTGGAGGTCCCTTCCAACCCCTGTGATTCTGTGATTCTCTGAACTTCATGAAGGTTGGTTGGTTGGTATTTTTTCCTCAGGACTCGGGTGTTTTGGGGAAACTGGAATTTGTACCTCAAACCCAAACACAGGTATTAATAAGATGTGATGGAGCAGAGATCCCTGCCACATGTGTGGAACCTGGGGCCAAACCCACAGCAGGACGGGCATTATGCAGAAAGAAGCACCTTTGCCCGATGATGTCTTTGCCATTAATGCACTTCAACGAAGCAGACTGGAGCCCCATCCTCCCAACAGCCATTTAAAGTCTCCAGCTGCCATACAGGTGCCCAGATAGATTATTTTTTTTCATACTTCCCTTACAGCTGAAATCAATCCTGTCCCTCTCAGTGCAGAATTACTTCCTCTAAAGCATTACCTGTCCTGCCTCACATAACATTCACCCAGCTAATGCTGCTTTCAACCACGTCTCTTGGGCAATACTCAAAAAGCCAGAGAGGTTTTATTATGGCTGCTCTTCCTGATCCTTAGCAGAAATGGTCCCCAGCTTGCTTTAATGTTATTGCCACTTACGCAGCCTCCAGCATGCCAGCCTAAATAATTAATCTCCTTTTTTGTCTCTTTTTTTTTGCTGTGTGCCTACTTTGCAGCTCATTGTTCCTTCTCAACTGTTTCTTCATGAAGCTGCATGCATTTCATCGTCTTAAATGCAGGTTTCCCAAGTTTTGGTCATGGAGGGATGTTTTATGGGTGAGCTATTGAAGGCTGAGCTATAAAAAGTACCCAGCAGCGTAATACCTCATGTATAAAATTAAAAAAACAGGGGTAATGACTGGGAGGCAATTTCTGATGCCTTTAATGGCATGTGTGAAGGCTTCAGAGGCCATAAGCAGCCTGTGGGATAGAGTTTGGAAACCCCGTGTTAACAACACATTGTGACTTGCTGCTACCAAGTCACATATCGCCCTTGATTTGCTGCTCTGTGCTTATTCATGTCTCCCCCTCTCCTCTGCCCTGGTGAGACCACACCTGGAATATCGGGTCCAGTTCTGAGCCCCTCAGTTCAAGAAGGACATAGAACTCCTTGAAAGAGCCCAGCACAGGGCCACCAAGGTGATGAAGGATTGGAACACCTTCCTTATGAGGACAGGCTGAGGGAGCTGGGCCTCTTTAGCCTGGAGAAGAGGAGATGGAGGGGTGACCTCGTCAAAGTCTATAAATATGTAAAGGGAGAGTGTCAGGAGGATGGAGCCAGGCTTTTCTCAGGGATGGCAGCAATAGGACAAGGGGCAACGGGTACAAGCTGGAACATCGGAGGTTCCTTCCATGAGAATAGAAGAAGGAACTTTTTCACTGTGAGGGTGATGGAGCCCTGGGACAGGCTGCCCAGAGAGGTTGGGGAGTCTCCTTCTCTGGAGACATTCAAACCTGCCTGGCTGCATTCGTGTGTGATTCAGTCTGGGTGATCCTGCTCTGGCAGGGGGGTTGGACCAGATGAGCTTTCGTGGTCCCTTCCAACTCCAAACATTCTGTGATTCTGTGATTAATGAGATCCTCCGGAAGATGCTGCAGCCAGCCTGCTAATGCTGTCTTAGGCATTGCCTCTGAAATCCCTAAGAACTGATTCATTTTCCTTCCCTGACATTCGTAAAGTGAAACCTGTGTCTGCAATACATTCCTGATGCTTTTCCCAAGAAATATTTATTTTTCCCCCAAGAAATACTTGGATTTGAGTTTACTTGTCAAGGAAATCGAGGCATCACTACACATTTTCCCAAAACAAAACTTCTTGTTTTGTTTTCTGATCTGTTTATAACCTTTCTTCTGCCCCGCTGGCCTTTATAGCTACAGCAAAACTAGTATGAGCTTTACCTCCTTAATGCAGAGTTTTCTTCAGATCGTCAATGAGACAGTTGAACAAAACAAGCCATATCTGTGGCATTTCGTAAACTTTCTGTTTCAGGGCCAGTGATTTTTAACTGAATCACAGAATTACAAGATTAGAAAAGACCTTTAAGATCGTCAAGTCCAACTGTTCCTGTCCGGTGCTAAACCATATCCCGAAGTACCTCATCTCCCCATCTGTTTAACACATCCAGGGATGGTGACTCAGCCCCCTCCCTGGGCAGCCTGTTCCACAGCCCCACAACTCTCTCAGGGAAGAACTTTTCCCTCCCATCTGCTCTGACGCTGCCCTGGCTCAGCTTGAACCCATTTCCCCTTGTCCCATCTCCTGTCCCCTGGCTGAAGAGACCATCGCACATTTCTCTGCACCCTCCTGTCAGGTAACTGTAGGCAGTGATAAGGTCTCCCCTCAGCCTCCTCTTCTCGAGGCTGAACACCCCCCGCTCCTTCAGCTGCTTCTCATAGGATTTTCCCTCCAGCCCCTTCCCCAGCCTGGTTGCCCTTCTCTGGTCATGCTCCAGGACCTCGATGTCCTTCTTGTAGTGAGGGCCCCAGAACTGGACACAGTGAATGAACTGGAAAGATCGAAGTTATCCATTTTTATCTGAATAAGCAGAAAAATCCTGTTTAAAAAAACTGTCTTCTTTAAATATATATATATATATATATATAGACACACAGAGATATCTTAAGGAAAGATCCACGTCTCTCTGAAAACCATATAAACTCACTTATAACTTTGGGCTTCCCAATGAACTGCATGTTGGGGCTAAAAAGGATAGGCCACAGCTGTACCCATGGCTCAGAGTGTTTAAATACATAGTAATATTTTTGCCATTTCTTTACATTTTA
This sequence comes from Zapornia atra, assembly GCA_013400835.1. NCBI lineage: Eukaryota > Metazoa > Chordata > Aves > Gruiformes > Rallidae > Zapornia > Zapornia atra. The sequence goes on from VZTU01000450.1 coordinate 22,464, forward strand.
CTTATGATGAAAAATCGTGACCAAGGTTTTCAGTTTGGGGTTTTTTTTATGATTACTTGTACTCTTGTGGTTTCTTGCCAAGCTGGGTGAGACAGGCACTCAGTTAAATTATGTATACAGATTTTTATTTATTAGCTAATTAAAACGCTCTCAGATGTGATGAATACATAAGAGGGGAAATAAGTACATCCAAAGCTGTTCTACATTCAAAGCAATTAAGCAAAGGAAGTGCTGTGATAACTGAGCTGGTGGCTCTAAATATGTGACAGCATTGGTAAGTGAAAACAGGTAGTTTGATCGTTTTGCATGCTCTTTCATACCTTCCTGCTGTCAAACCTCATCACTCTCCCAGGTTCAAACCAGTTATTTGCTGAACTAAAGTCAAGGGGTAGAAGGTCAGCACAGAAATATTCTCTGTGCATCTGTTGAGGATGTTCCAGTGAGTAAAACCCAAGTTTTACAAAATTTACAAGTCCTGCTTAGTTGAAAGGCTCAGACAGCAGTTTCTGTTCAGGACTTTGACTTTTCAAAAAGCTCACCACAGCTGGTTTCTCTTAATTTCACAGAATCATTAAGGTTGGAAAAGATGCCCAAGATCATCTAGTCCAACCATCCCCCTACCACCTCTAGTACTCACTAAACCATGTCCCTAAGTACCTCAGCCAACCTTTCCTTACCATCCCGAGGGACGGTGACTCCACCACCTCCCTGGGCACCCCATTCCAATGCCCAACTGCTCTTTCTGAGGAGAAATTTCTTCTCATTTCTAACCTGAACCTCCCCTGGCACAACTTGCAGCCATCCCCTCTTGTCCTGATGCTACTTATCTGTGAGAAGAGGCTGACCCCCAGCTCACCACAACCTCCTTTCAGAGAGTTGGAGAGAGCATAAGGTCTCCTCTGAGCCTCCTCTTCTCCAGGCTAAACAGCCCCAGTTCCCTCAGCCTCTCCCCATAAGACTTTTGCTCCAGACCCTTCACCAGCCTGGTTGCCCTTGTCTGGACATGCTCCAGGATCTCAATGTCTTTCTTGCAGAGAGAGGCCCAAAACTGAACACAGTATTCGAGGTGCAGCCTCACCAGAGCTGAGCACAGGGGGACAATCAAGTCCCTGGTCCTGCTGACTATGCTGTTCCTGACACAAGCCAGGATGCCCTTGGCCTTCTTGGCCACCTGGACACACTGCTGGTTCAATTTACATCACTTGAAAAGATAATGGCTTTAAATCAACCATAGATTTCCCCCCCTGATATTAAATATATCTATTTTAAAAAGAAAGATGTATTCAAATACAAGCCACTCTAAAAGCACAAAATAAATCCTGTGCTCTTCCATCACATTTGCATCTTCAACCCTCAGGTTAGAGCTCTAGCTGATTTAATTTGAATGAATTTTAAGTGCTACTTGGGGAGCAGGTACACGAAAGGTTTTACTGTAATTCTCCACTTCCAAGAACTGTAACCCAGCTCGTACCTGCCCTTGGTGACTGCAGGTTATAGCCACCCATGGCCAAGATGAGATGCTCTCTTGGTACCTCCTCTTTGTGGAAATGCCACCCAGCAGAAGTGATTTCCATGCTCTGTTCTTGGAGAACCTTTATGTTGCATCAGCAAAGTAGTCAGGCCTGATAAATCTGAGCATGGGCTCCAAGTGCTGATTGGAGCAAAAAGAGAGAACTGACAACCCAATTTATTTTAATTTTTATGAGTTTATGAGAAACATCCTTCATAAACAAGTTTCTAAGAAAAAAGCATCACAGATTGACTTTCTTTCCCTAGCTACTGCCAAGTACATTGGTTGGTCAATGCATTAAGTCCAGGTTGATGATGAATCCACTAGACATATGCATGCTCATTTGTGTTGTGATTTTGTGTCTTCTGAAGTTGCCAGACTATGAGAATCATCTTCACACTATGAAGATATAAACCTGCAAGTATAATGAGATAAATTGGGCAAAGCCAGATGATTAACTTGTCATATGTTGATTCCACTTTATGAACAACAGCTCTGCAGCTGTTATCCTGCATCCTTACCCATGATCCAGGTGTTTGCATCCTGAAATGTTTGAAGGGGCAGTGGGGAGGTCCAAAATAAAGCCAGCTGATATCCTGGGAGACTGAAACCCAACCTGCATGGATCTGTTGGCTGCAGAAGTAGAGTGGGCTGGTCAGGATATGTGTCTGAGCAGCGACAACAGGTGGGAGAGGAGCAGAGCCCATGTGGGAAATGGGTGCCACCACATCTGCCAAGCTCAGTGCTTCTACACCCACAACTCTTCAATGCCAGAGCTAAAGCTCAGTCAGATTTCTGATGCTGTTGTTGGCAGCATAGACACGATCTTCAGCTTCAAAGAGTTCGTGCTACTGCCATATTTTGTGGTCAGCTTCCCTTTTGAGACTGCTGATAAAGAAACAAGTTACAAGGTACTTCTTTTTAATGTTACCTGTTCAGACTGGACCAAGGTGTCTGCCTCTCGTGCCAGGTAAAAGGCCATTGAGTCTTTGGATCAGACTAAACCTGGGGTGGATATTGCATTGCAAATAAAAATCCCTGTCTTGTCATTGACCATTTGGACCATCCGGTGGTCTTTAGGTCGTGACTCTTGACCAAGGGCTCTGCCAGGCGAAGCCTGTTGTGTACACCTCACAGGAAGGGTCTCACTCTGCATCTGGCTAAGGCTGGCCCCGAGCATGAGAACTACTCCTGTAGTGTAGGCAAGCAGGCTCAGGCTCAAAAGCCTGCAAACATGACCTCTGAGGAAAGAACAGAAAGATTTGGGGGTTTAGTCTGAAGCAGCCTAAGTGGTAGCAGAGATGGGAAGCAATGGGTCACGGTCAGTCCTGCTTCTACAGTCTGTGTTAGCTGCAGGGAGATGTAGGGAATGATTTGGGGGATGACCTGCTGGAGAAGAGCTCTGTGGAGAAGGACCTGGGGGTCCTGGTAGATGACAGGTTGGCCATGAGCCAGCAGTGTGCCATGGTGGCTAAGAGAGCCAATGGGATCCTGGGGTGCATCCGCAGGAGTGTAGCCAGCAGGTCAAAGGAGGTGATCCTCCCCCTCTACTCTGCCCTGGTCAGGCCCCACCTGGAGTATTGTGTCCAGTTCTGGGCTCCTTGGTTTAAAAAGGACAGGGATCTCCTGGAGAGAGTCCAAAGAAGGGCTACGAAGATGATTAGGGGCCTGGAGCATCTCCCCTATGAGGATAGGCTGAGTAAGTTGGGACTCTTCAGCCTTGAGAAGAGAAGACTAAGGGGGGACCTAATTAAAGTCTATAAGTATCTTAAGCAGGGGATGCAGGGGGAATCAGCCAGCCCCTTTTCAGTGTCTATGGGGACAGGACAAGGGGCAATGGCTGCAAGTTGGAGCACAGGGAGTTCTGCACCAACATGGGGAAGAACTTTTCCCCAGTGAGGGTGACAGAGCCCTGGGACAGGCTGCCCAGGGAGGTGGTGGAGTCTCCTTCTCTGGAGATATTCAAGACCCGTCTGGATGCCTATCTGAGTGATATGTCCTAGGGAGCCTGCTTTGGCAGGGGGGTTGGACCCGATGATCTCTTGAGGTCCCTTCCAACCCCTACGATTCTATGATTCTATGATTCTATGATTCTATGATTCTATGATTCTATGATTCTATGATTCTATGATTCTATGATTCTATGATTCTATGATTCTATGATTCTATGATTCTATGATTCTATGATTCTATGATTCTATGATTCTATGATTCTATGATTCTATGATTCTATGATTCTATGATTCTATGATTCTATGATTCTATGATTCTATGATTCTATGATTCTATGATTCTATGATTCTATGATTCTATGATTCTATGATTCTATGATTCTATGATTCTATGATTCTATGATTCTATGATTCTATGATTCTATGATTCTATGATTCTATGATTCTATGATTCTATGATTCTATGATTCTATGATTCTATGATTCTATGATTCTATGATTCTATGATTCTATGATTCTATGATTCTATGATTCTATGATTCTATGATTCTATGATTCTATGATTCTATGATTCTATGATTCTATGATTCTATGATTCTATGATTCTATGATTCTATGATTCTACGATTCTATGATTCTATGATTCTATGATTCTATGATTCTATGATTCTATGATTCTATGATTCTATGATTCTGTTTGATGAAGCTTGGGAAAAAAATGTAAAATTCATGTTAGGCTGGCTTTGTGAATGTCAGATTGTGCTTGTTGCAAGGCTTTTACAGACATATTGCAAGCCCGTAAGGGAAAAAGTACATGGCAGCCACGTGTGCTACAGAATTAGACTGGCTGAAGCCTCTGTGCGATCAACTCTTGCCTCTAAATTGGGTAAAAGTCTCCAAGAGTGGGAAGTATGCTGGGATTACGGTGCTAAGGGACACCGGCCCAGTGTTTTGCACTGGAAGAAATAGGTTTTTCCAAGCTATATTGGGTGGAGGTTAGTTACAAGGATGGTCTTTGGCCATGGATGTGGATGGGGTGGTGTGTTGGTCTACGCATGCGTCTTTATTTGCCAATTTTTTTGGCTACGTGGGACTAAGGGATGCACAGGCAAAGCACTCAGTGGATTTAGAGAGCTGCTTCTTTTCATTAATTATTGTGCAGTGAGATACACACTGTGCTAAGGGCTGAAGAATCCCAGAATCACAGAACTGTAGG
>VZTU01000451.1:2026-37748 GCA_013400835.1 Zapornia atra
AGGGGATTAAACTTTTTAAAAGGGTAGATAATGGCAGGACAAGGGGGAATGGACTAAAGCTAAAGGAAGGAAGGTTTAGATGAGATATTAGGGGGAAGTTTTTTACAGAGAGAGTGGGGAGGTGCTGGAACAGGCTGCCCAGAGAAGCAGTGGATGCCCCATCCCTGGAAGTGTTCACGGCCAGGTTGGATGGGGCCCTGGGCAACCTTGTGTAGATCCAGGCCTGGAGGTTGGTGTCCCTGCCTGTGGCAGGGGGGTTGGAGCTCTATGATCCATGGGGTCCCTTCCAACCCAGACCATTCTATGATTCTATGATAGGATAACTTCTTTAATTGCTGAGTGATGGAGCCGTCTTTTCACTGGAAGTTTCAAGACCTATAGCTATGCTTGTTTTGTTTCCCTACTACTTTGACAGTAGATAAAACTTTGATTAAAATTTTGTTGAAATCCCACTTGGGATGAGCTGTTTTCTGACTCTTGCCTCCTAATTCTGATACCTGCATTTTGTGAGGATTAGTCCCTGTCAACTCTACACATGGCAACATCTGCTTTTGGCTCTTTCATTGGCCTTTAATAATTCTCTCAAGCTGTCGGTGTTGTGGCCTGAAGTCTGTTTTTATCAGCTGTGTGTGCACAAGGCAGCCAGAAAATGTTGGATGCTCTCCCTTTCTCTTGGAGTCAAGGTGCTCGAGATTTATAGGGTTGGGGCACCCATCTTCCTGGGGTCCCTAAGATACTGCTCTGGGGCTCAAGGATATCCTGTTAACTCCTAAATCTTGTGCAAATCTCCCATGTTATGAAGAACGAGCCCTTGAATCTCCAGTGCCTGAGTTTCTGCATATAACACACATGAAATGAGGATGCTGAAAGCTTCTCATTCAGAGGCTTGAGGAGAAGCTTACAGCTGGTCATGAGAGGCTTGGGAATCATGGACAACAGTAGTACCAATAACAGAGGGGAGCAAAGATAGAGTATTTAATTCATCCACAGGCTCCTCGTTTCTGATAGTGCCATGAGCAGTGAGAAACAAGGTGATTGCTCTTCAGATGGAACAGTCACTAAAAAGTTATTCTTGATGGTTCATGTTTTTTTCTCTGAAGGGCTCTGGATACAGCCTGTAAATGCCTATAACCCATTTTTAATCTAAGTTAATTTCTGCTGAAATGATCTTGCAGATCTCAAGGATATGCTAACATTTAGCATCATCTATTAGATCTACGCAGGAATATGTCATTTCTTCTGTAATAGCACAGCTGATGCTCATGAGAGGTTGCTTAATTATACCTACATTTCAGAAGATGAAAGATAAAAATAAGTATTGGTACAAATGAAGATTTTACTTGTAGTCATGAAGAGCCAGGAGCAAAGATTCAGCATTGTTATATGGGTATGAAAAGATCTTATCCACTGTTGGCTTGTTCCTTTGTAATTGCTGATGGGTTTTACCTGATTTGTGGAGGTTTCAGGAGTGAGTGTCTCTCCCCCTGTATAAATCAGATTAATTGGCCTGATTTTGCCAATCCAGTTGGACTGTGTCAGCTCCTGGCACAGCCACATCTCTGGCTGAAGGTGCAGGAGAAGACTTCAGACCCTCCCTGGTCAGGGTGGGAGTGAGCTGGAGACCCCAAAGCATGCGGATGGGGCAAAGTGATCCCTTCACGTGACCCCAGGGAAGTCCCTCCTGGGTTTAGTCCCTCCATTAATTTCAACACTTATTTGTGTCAATGTCACTAAGCTGCTGTTGTGTGTTGGGCTAAACTGTTTTCTTTTCCTGGGCACCACAGGTCAGTGGAAATCCCTCAGTTGAAAGGCACTTAGGTACTTGTGTGCCAGAGGGACCGCACGCTGCTACCAGCCTGTCGGTATCCAAGTGCCCCACGTGCCTTGTGTCAATGTAATGAGTGACAGGTCAGCAAACCCCACTGAAAGCAGAGAGGTGCAATTAGAGGGCTACTCCTATCAAAGCAAACCCAAGCACGTTAGATCCACTCTACCAGGTGGGTTTTTGTTCCTTTCTTTAGTTTCCCAGAAGCACAAGGAGGTCAGAATAATTCTGTTGGCCAGTTGAGCATTATTTTGCCAACTGATTGACCTTTAGGTGCTGATGGACATCTGGGCACAAAGCTTTGCACAACACACATCTACCTGTAGTACCTGCAGCCATGAGGGTGAAGGCAGGGGGGCTGCCTCCTACTTCTGCATCCATGCCACCAAAGCAGAACATAGACCCAAACATTTGCTGTCGCTCCAGGGCTGAATTACTCAGGAAGCAACATCTCTTGGTGGCAACGTGATGTGCTGTGTTAGGGGCTAGAGTTTTCACACAGAAGACTGCATAGGAAGTAAGACTTCCCTGCAAGCACGCCTCTCATGGGGTGGGCAAATGTGTTGCTTCAGGTTCTGCTTGCTTAGTTTGAAAACAAGAACACTACAAAGTTTGTAATGCTGGGGAGGTGAGACTTGTGGCCAGCTCTTCTTGATTTTGATGGCTCTTCACACGTTTCATATGGGATCTCTCTCTCAGAGGTTCACTGGCTAATTGGGGATGCAGCAGATGATGGCTCTCCTGGAAACACACCTTATGTCTCCCTAAATTCTGATGGGTTGGAGGAGGACCAGCAGCCTCCAAGTCAATGTAGTGGTATAGCTGTGATTACAGACACTCAAATGTCAATATATTCCAAAATAATGGCTCTCATCACAGCATTCAAAACGTCCTACATGAACTGTTTTGAATGACTGGAGGGAGATGATCTAAATATAAACCTAACTTTTTTTTAATAAACTGATTTCAGGCACATATGTACAATTCTGGCTGACTTTCAAGAGGAGTCTGTGGGAACATCTGACAGGAAAATTAAGTTATATGTTTCTTGTGGGAGGCAGTTTCCTATGAAAACTGTAAGTGTCTTGTTTCCCTGGCACTCAGGTTCTTCAACCTGTAATCTGAACAGGATTCAAACTGGTTTTAATTACCCCCAGTGATGGTATTTTGTCCTTTGAAGGGATTGCTTGGGGAGTGGAAGGGAACAGGAGAGGTTTAGCACAAATGCAAGAGAGTGATTTTATTTTTAGAGCCCGTGGGGTGATCAGATCAGCCGTGGAGGTTTTGTCACCGATTTCAGCAGGTCACAAGTTCACACATTGCTTTTTTGAATTAATTTGGGAGAATAAAGCAGTGGGGAGGAAAAGGAAAGACCTGGAAGCAGGCAGAGGAATAAATGGGGTAAAAGACCAATTAAACTGGATGAAAGCAAAGAGCCAAACAGGTATCATGGTGAGGGCTTTAATGATTTCTGCAGCACATTTCCAGGGTATATCAGGTGAAACCTTCTTTGGCTCACTCCTTTAAATAGCCTCATTCCTACCAAAATAACTGGTTACATGATGAGGATGAGCTGGATTTTAACCTTTATGTAATCTTCCTATATAAATGCAATAGTTGCCCAAACTGCACTTTTTGGATAGGATATAGGCTTGCGAAGGAGGTGACGGTGCGTTCCCTGGTGTCTGATCAGATGCTCACTGGAGGTGGAAGGAGAAGAAGGAAGCTCAGACCCAGAGAAATGCATCTTAATCCAATGAAGTTTGCAGTTTTGGGGCTGGCAACACCAAAAAACTTAGTATGTCATGAAACCCCAAACCATCCTGCACAAGGTCTAAAGGGATCCTCTGCGATTGCTTCTTCATGCATGGATCAGCCCTCGGTGCAGGGTTTTATCCAGCCTCCTTGCTTCTCAGCATTAAGGCCACATCCTCTGCCATGTCTCAGTGGGCTGGGAGCGGGACAAGGGTGTCAGAAATGCACGTGTGCCCATCGTGGGGGATGCTGTGAAGGAGGGAAGCTGGTGCAGCAGAGCAGCGACAGGCCAGCAGACAGCCTGAATGCTGAGCTGGTACCAGTATGAATATGCAGTAAGGTCCCAGCGGCACATTTGGGAGCTTGAGGTGGCCCCAGCATCCCTGCCATGCCAATGCCTTGTAGTGCAGCATAATGTAAATATAAATGCAATCCTTATGTGAGGGCTGGATCCCACTGCAGGAACTTGGATTAAGGGATGTTTTTACACTCCCACCTCTGGAAACAGTTTCGGGGGCTGGAGGCAGATGGATGCCCTGACTGGGTACCCACAGCCCTCTGTTCACTCTTAGAGGGGTGACTGAGGGTTGGAGCAAGCCAGCCCAGGTTTATATGGATGAGCTTCTCACCAGCAGCAGAGCTTCTCACCAGCAGCAGAAACATGGGAAGTCAGCTCCCAGCAAGCTGGTTGTCTTCCCCCACCTCCTGATATGCACCAAGGATGGATACTTTCACAGTGGCCTTTCACTTATGCTAGGACAAGCCATGTGAGAGATCTCTGGAGCAGCTGTGGGAGCTGTCAGTGATGCCCATCCTGGTAAGATGTTCTTTTCCTCATTTGCTTTGCTGCCTTCTTGGAGAGCGGAGCTCAGTACCTTTTCTTTTTCATGAGGAAATGAGCTGAGGGAGCTGGTGGTTCTCCAGGAAGGGATATATTTGCAAACCAAGAAGGGACCATAACAGTAACATCAAAATGGAGCAGTGTACAAAGTGTGTAATTAAAAAGAAAAGAAAAAAACCCAGAGTATTTTGTGTAAATATGAATATCAGATTAGTAGGGGTTTTCCTCCCATATTCTGTGATGGAGAACATTACAGATGGACTTGTGAAAAATGGAAATATTCTGAACATATTAACTTCTTTGAAGCATGGGATACCTCAAATAAATCCCAGGGGAATTGGTACTCCCAACGTCAGCATGTTTGAGGCCACCCAGCATCAGTGGAATCAGTGCTGAACAGCCAGCAGCTTCCCTCTCCCCTTTGCTGCCTGGCCCAGCATAACCTTTGTTGGATGCAGCTCTTCAAGCCCTTCACATACCCTTTCTGCTGGGTGTGTTTTGGCAAGCAGGGGCTGTCAAACAGGCCCTGGCAGGCTGTGTCTGGCTGGGGCACCGTAGCAGTGGGTACCATCCAGAGCAGGGCTTCAGCACCAGCTCTCAGTGGGGCTTGTTTTAATTAGCTAAAGGAGACAGGGACAGCAACACAGGTTTCATGTGGGCTTATAAAGCAGAAAGGTTTTCACTTTGAGTCTGCATCACCTAGCAGGATTAGCAAGCCTCCAAGTTTGGGGCAGTGACCTTTCTCTGTTTGCAGTGTGATTGATTTTCTTTAAAGTGCCTTTCTAGTCAATACCAACATTTTCAGGATTTATCTTAATCCCTTGGATGGATCCTATTGATTTGAGTGGAAGCTGGGAAGAGGGGATATATAGGGAGTTCCTTATAACTGTTTACGGAGCAAACAGTTTCCATCTGCTCTCTATTTTACTGTAAAGCAAAGGATCAGTCAGCTGCAAACTTCAATAGATGGCCACCAATTACATCAGAAGCACGTCACTCTAGTTATTCCCCTCCTCAGCTCTGCTTGGCCATATGAAGTTTAGTCAGGACCTGAGGGGGGGTTGTGGGATCACCCCTCACAGTTCTGTGGTCTCCAAGCCACACGTTTCAGAGAGGATCTGCAATATGTCCTAGGGAACGTATCGTCCTGGGGATATGGTTTAGCACAGGATGGGAATGGTTGGACCTGATGATCTTAAAGGCTTTTCCAACCTTGTGATTCTGTGTGAACCTGCTTTGGCAGGGGGGTTGGACCCGATGATCTCTTGAGGTCCCTTCCAACCCCTACGATTCTGTGATCCCTCAGCCAGGAGATGTTTCTGTCTCTCCTCCTGCTTTCCATGCTCAGAACAGAAGAGTGCTTCCATACACATCCCAGACAACATTTTGGGTTTTTTTTCTCCTGTTTATTTCAAAAGTCTTTGTAATAGCTTAATTGCAACAATCCCAACATCACCTGGAATTAGACATCCTCCCAGATGTACAGCATTCACACTCGGTTGTGTCTCACAGCATTAAAAACACACAGGAATGTTTCCCCAAACACCATCAGCGGGCTCTTCCATGGTTTCATTAGCTACCAGCTCTACACTTCACCTGCCAAGGCCTCAGCACCCCTTTGCAATGGGACTGCACATCAGCCATATCTGCCTCCTGGGTCTGTAACCGTGCTTTTGTGAATCATAGAATAGTCTGGGTTGGAAGAGACCCCAAGGATCAGAGAGCTCCAACCCCCTGCCACAGGCAGGGGCACTAACCTCCAGGCCTGGATCTACACAAGGTTGCCCAGGGCCCCATCCAACCTGGCCTTGAACACCCCCAGGGATGGGGCATCCACCACCTCTCTGGGCAACCTGTTCCAGCACCTCACCACTCTCTCTGTAAAGAACTTCCCTCTAATATCTCATCTAAACCTTCCCTCCTTTGGCTTAAATCCATTTCCCCTTGTCCTGACATTATTTACCCTTTTAAAAAGCAGATCCCCCTCCTGTTTGTCTGCTCCCTTCAGGGACTGGCAGGCTGCAATGAGGTCCCCCCACAGCCTTCTCTTCTCCAGGCTGAACAAGCCCAGCTCCCTCAGCCTCTCTTCATAGGGGAGATGCTCCAGCCCTCTCATCATCTTAATGAATGAAGGGGTGCTCAGCCCAAAATAGCCATTGTTTGTTTGCAAGCTGTGTACACAGCACACCAGTTGAAATGTGACCTGTATTGAACTGGCTGAGTATATGGCTTTGAGTCCTCTTCATTCAAAAATCCTGAGCTGACATCAAAACCAGGGCCGTTTTGTCAGAAGCAATCCCAGTCACAGCGTGTCGGGGGCAAAGTGCCCATTGACTCAGAATTAAGGCTTTTTTTTTTAAATGCCTCTTGTTTAAATAGTTTGAAATTTGTGTTTTGCTAGGAAGCAACATTTGAAAGAGAGTTAAAAAAAAAAAATCTGTGTTTTTCTAATCAATGGCTTAGAGGAATTTCTGCTGCCTCATTTCATCTCTTGACTCGGTAAACGCGAGTGAAGTAGCGCTGGAAAAACACATGCAGCTCCTTTTGAATTCTAGCAGGCATTTTGAAGTCATTATGTCTACTTAATTAGGCTATTTACTACCTGCAATTCAACTAAGTTACTCCAGGTTCAGGCAAGAGCATCATTTGCTTCCTAGAACCTACTAGCTCTTTTGGCTTATTCAGGTAATCCCTGTATCATTCAACTCCTTGGGAGTACATCAAGTAATATGAGGCGCTGGGACCTGCCCTGATTCTTTCTGGCCAGGGAAATGTAATTTTTTCTGATCAAAGCACAGCTGAAATCCCCCTGGGTGTTACAGTAGTCCCTGGCTAATACCCATAGCCACCAGTAACAGCAAAAAGCGTGTGTAAGTCTTGCTGCCAGCCTCTGATTTCAGTACCAGTGATGAGAAATTTCCCTAACAGGGTAGAAACAGCGGCAGAAATTTGTTCTAAAAATGCCATTTCTGTGCTGCAGCTGTTGGCAGGGCAACGTCCAGTGCCCCAAACATCCAGCTCATGCTCACCTGAACCCAAACCTCTCCTGCTGCCAGGGAAGCAACTGGCTGCTACAGAGAGAGAGCCAGCTCTGTTCACAGCATCTGCATGTGAGATCATTACTGTCTCGTTTAGATTATTTTGCTTTTCTGATATGTTGATATTGGGTGATTTTTGGCATTTTTTTTCTTAAAAAAAACCAAACCCAACCCCACGCCATAACCACTTGAAGGTCAGCTGTCAAACAGACTGAATGATCAGCACAGAAAATTGAAAACCATGACATCTTGTGTGTAGGCTGTGAATAATGGGGAACACCCTTTTGGTCATTAAAATAGAAAATTATCTCTATATTTGAGAAGGCAGGGCTGTGACCTCATTGCTCATGATTTCCACTGGTTTTCTGGCAGTACATTTGCTGGCTGCAAACCAGGGGCTGGTGGTGGGATGGATCCCACGCTGAAGGAAGGCTTGGCCGCAGGAGGCAGTTGCAGGTTGCCATGACATTCAGCTCCTCTCCAAAAACAACTGACACCCTGAGTCAGATCCATTTCCCGTTGGGATCTGTACCAGTATCCAAGGTTTCTTGACCATGGGGGGGCATAATTTGAGGATGGAGGCAACTCCATCCCCAAGTGTTATTCAGACCAAGGCCTGTCCTCGTGCACGTTTTGCTTTCATACAGACGAAGAACCTCAGCTACCCCCAGTGTTGTCAGAAACTGAGGCCTTCCCTTGAGACACAGGTGCATTGAGCAATGGAAGTGAAAGGTGCAGTAATCTGGTGGTGCACGTTGGAGCTCTGGGACCCAGCTGTGAATTTTAGCACCGTACTTTCTGATCAGAGCACCGCTTTTTGTTGTTCCACTGCACTTGTAGGATGGGGAGACGTTTCCCTTCCTTCTCAATGAAGATGCCTGAGCAAATATAACCAGAATTGGTAACTGATTCATCTTATAGTATTTATATGTGCTGTCATCACACAGAGAGCCTAAGGAAACCTCTCCATCCATTGTACAAGGGAAGTAGGGTCACAGCATTACTGCTTTGCCGGTGCAGAGGCTGCAAGTAAAATGGATCGATAACTGTTGATAACCAGGTCTGGGAACAAACCAGGGTTCAAAGGTGGCCAGAAACAGCCTGGCACAGGCTACAGAGCTCTGCTGTGATGGTTTTTTTCAGGAGTGGCTTGATATAATGCCGGTCATCTGGGGGGTTGGGCCCGATGATCTCTTGAGGTCCCTTCCAACCCCTGTGATTCTGTGATCTTTTTTTCCCTTTGCCCTTTCCTTGTATCATGACAGTTCAAACAGTGCAGTCGCCAGCCCTGCTCCAAGGGCAGGGCCGGGCGTGTACGGTACCTGGAGACAAGGGCTGTAATCCTTAAGGAGCCACAGTGGGCTGGGGCAGTTGCAAACCGTGTCTTGAGGCACAGTGAAAGGAATCATCTGCTGTCACCCAGCTGAGCTGCTGTAACAACCCCAAACCAACCTGCAAAACACCTTTTTGCATCACAAGTCAGTGAGTTACCCCAGGTGCTGTAGCCATGTTACGGGTGGTCTTTCTGAAAGAAGTGGGGAGCAGCATGCAGAGCCTTATTATTTAGGTATTTGCCTGAATTAGAAACACATCAGCCCTCAGATTCCAACTCTCAAATGGGTAAAAATACCAGAGTTTTGAAGGTTTGTACACATAATTGTGTCTGCAAAGATCTGATACCCTCAGTTTTAATCCGTCCAGAAGCTCTAGCTGTAGGAGGAAATGTACAGCGTTAGGGAATTTTCCAAATGGGAATTGCATCCTTCCTTCTGTCTCTCTTTCTTTTTGTTGTTTTGTTTTTTAATCTGTAAGGTTAGATAAAATGGACAAATAAAATGGGAAGGGCTTTTCAGATAAACCTGGATCTTCAGCATCGTTCATGGACCGACCTCACACCAAGGATTTCTATTGGTAGGAAAAAATATTCAGTCTGCTAATTCCAACCACATGTAACTTACACTTGTCATTTATATTTTACAAAACTTTTTTAAAACAAAAATTTTGGTGTGGCTGGTTAATTTGCTGGTATATTTCAGCTGCTTGCAGTCCATGCAAAGGGAAAGCGATACCAACCAGAAGCCAGCACAGAACTGGTCATTCCTTCTGTAATTCACACTCTGTGAAATACAGAAGCAAGCACATACCAAAGCCAGTGGAATTAACCCCTGAAGCAAAATTCTGGATGCTTCTAATAGGAGATAATAATGCCAACCCCATTAAAAACATCTACCAAGCTGTGCCTCTTTGAAAATAAACAAACATTAGATGGGAATACCTTTGTGCACGTTATCACTTTGGTATTTTTAAGTTGCCTTGAAATTGGGGCTATTATTTTTGCAGAGAGTATCCAACAAAGTAGTGTTCTAGTGAGCTAAAGCTGTGTACATATGGGACAGGGTGGCATTGTTAATTTTTGTACACAAGCAATGCCAACACCCCCCCCCTCCAAAAAAAACCAAACAACCCTACAACCCTACTTTTTAGATGTTGTGCTTTTGGATGCAGAGGTTTTATGGCAAGATTGGAACTGAATCCCTGCACTCCCTGTACAGTCCATGGATGTTATTAGAAGTAAAAATTTTCTGGGAATAATTTATTAGCAGGGAATAAAACTGACTCACTGATAGAAAAATTAGAAACTGATAGGGACTGAGAAAACACCTGGTGTTTGTACATGGTCAGAAATACTAGTAGTTATTTTCCAAGTTGTTTATTGTATATTGTTATAAAAGCATGAATTTTCACTGACTTACTGGCTTTAAAAAGTAACCTTAGAGCCTTCAAAGTGCAAAGGGACTATGGGAACCCCTGATAAAGCATTGCTGGTTGGAGGGCCTGATCCTGAATACACTTGGGATGATGATGTTCCACAATTTCAAATCCACCTGCATCCTCATGCCTGGTGCTTCCTCGTGCTGAGCTCAGGCTTGTGAGCTGGCTGGTGCATATGCACCTGGGCATGACATGGCCCAGAGACTAAGGACACCAGAGGCATAGGGATCTGCATCTATGATATACCCAAAATACTGTTCATCACTGTTAAGACATCAGCGTTGCTGCTTTTCCAGTGGTAGGCTGGGCGACTCCCTGCCCAGCATCAGCCCTGACAGTGTTCACCTCCCAAACAAAGCACAGCGTGCAGTCCCCATGTCTCAGGGAATGGCTAACAGAGCCAATGGGATCCTGGGGGGCATCAGGAGGAGTGTGGCCAGCAGGTCGAAGGAGTAGATCCTCCCCCTCAACTCTGCCCTGGTCAGGCCCCACCTGGAGTATTGTGTCCAGTTCTGGGCTCCCTGGGATAAAAAAGACAGGGACCTCCTGGAGAGAGTCCAAAGAAGAGCTACAAAGATGATGAAGGGCCTGGAGCATCTCCCCTGTGAGGAAAGGCTGGGTGAGCTGGGACTGTTCAGCCTGGAGAAAAGAAGACTAAGGGGGGACCTTATTAATGTTTATAAATATCTTAAGGATGGGATGCAGGGGGAATTGGCCAGCACCTTTTCAGTGGTTTGTGGGGACAGAACAAGGGGCAATGGCCTCAAGTTGGAGCACAGGAAGTTCCACACAAATATGTGGGAGCACTTTTTCCCAGTGAGGGTGAGGGAGCCCTGGGACAGGCTGCCCAGGGGGATGTGGAGTCTCCTTCTCTGGAGATATTCAAGACCTGACTGGACGCCTCCCTGTGCGACCTGTCCTAGGGACCCTGCTTTGGCAGGGGGTTGGACCCAATGATCTCTGGAGGTCCCTTCCAACCCCTACGATTCTGTGATTCTATGAATACACTTCTCTCCATGTTCCAGGAGATGTGATGCTCATGATGCAGCAAGAGCTACTTTGGGGCTGTGACGGCATCTCGCCATTTTCTGACTGCGCGTAACGCGGGTGCGTATGGAGAGCAAGGCAACTCTTTGGCTTTCTGTGGGATTTGCTGGGAAACGCTTCTGAGCTCCTTCCTCTCCCCACACTTTTCAGTCCTCAACAAGTCTACACTCACTGTACCTTGCTTAAAGCCCAGATTTTCGTGCTCATGCTAACCTGCTAGACCACTGGGGATTCCATTACACACTGTATCCATATTTACAGCCTCTTGTCTTTCCCAAGGAAGAATTAAACTCAGTAGACAGGAAGGCCATGGGATTGTAATACACTGCAGCCCCACTTCAAAGACAAAACTACATCATTTTAGTTCCCAACTGCCAAAAGTTTGAATTTGACCCAGGACCTCTTTTTGGGTAAGGAATGTTTAGGACAATTGCATTTTAAATTTATTTTTCCATGTGTGTCTGGTTTAAGAGTGTATTCTATTGAAAGGGTGGGTGCTACTCATTTAATAAACAAAAGTAGTAAGAAAGAAGGCATGAGTCTTTATTAGCAGCTGCATCTAGACTGTGACCATGTAAAGTGAAGTAGTCCTTCCCCTGTGCCACTGCTATGCATTTTTATAACACATAATGAAGTGCTTACTGTGTGTTATGTTAATATGCCTATCCTACGAGTCAAATATCAGCAGAACTGGCCATACCTTCATGTATTTTCCACACAAAATGTGATTAGGTGACCTTTAAAGGTCCCTTCCAAGCCAAACTACTACAGGATTTTATGATAATGCTGCTCTTTTCCTTGTGTGAGTATCCATGAAAGCAGAACCTAAGCTGAAATTGTGGAAGCCTATTGCATATTGGTTGTGTAACGTGCAATGCACACTTCATTGGTTATTTTACATGAGTCAAGTATTAATATGCCCTAATTGAGTTTATTTTGTAACATAGCATTTATTGTATTATTTAAAATAGCATTGAAAACGTGTGTTGGGTTTGGAAAGGCACATTAGTAATCCAATTAGAGCAGAAGCCATATCCATAGGTGTGCTAGCAAGCAACAAGGTATGAGTTTTGTTTAGGTTAGCTCCCAACGTTCATTGTAATAATTAGTCACTGAGTATTTTCAAGTTAAAGGTTAGAAAAGCACAAAAAAGTAAGAATGGTCTCATTGCTACAGCTAATTTCCAAATACTTAGAAATTCATCCCACACAGGCCATCAGGTTTATACTGAGCCTGCATGCCTGGCTATGTGCCCTCATTCACTGCTCAAGTCCTCCTTTCAGTAGCAAGTCAGGACAAGACTGAAGTACAGGCAAATGGTTGTAACAAGTCCAAGTTTTCACCCACAGAAAGCTGGGGAAGAGATAAGAGCAAGGGCCAGAGGGAAGCTTGCTGGGACACAGGCAGCATTGCTGTGCATCTCTGGGTAACCCAGGCATGGCACAGGGTGCTTATGAAGAGCTTTAACACGATTCTTGTACCTCTCTTATCTTCCACCAGGTATTTTTACTACAATTAAGAGCTGGCAATTGGGTTGTCAACTAGCACATACATGTCAAATAGGTACAGATACCCTTTTCAACAGACCTTCTTTCGATTTTTAGTTATGCCTCCTGCATGGTGGTCCCAACCACTGCCTAAAGTACCTCTGTACATCTTGCCAGCAGTAACAGGGATTACTTGTGCAATGCCTCTTCTGCTGAGAGGCAGGCAAACTATGGCCACATCCTTCAGAAACTTCCATCTGTGACAGAGGTCAATGAGATTCCTCCTTTGAACATCTCTATTGTCTGAAGGACATCATTTGCATTGCAAGCAAATAAAAAGTGGTCTGAGTTCTTTGCATAAAACGAGAAGCATGGTTGCAGGTGAGATGAAATCAAAGACAATTGGATGGTATCTCAGATTGACCTCCAATTTCTGTCCGAGACACACAGGGGAAAGACAAATCTCAAGAAGTCAGTGTAGGGGCTTGTCAAACATGACTGGTTTCACAAGAAACTGTTCCTTGTAACTGTTCTGCCCTGAGCTCCAGGGGAAAGAGAAGACATCACTTGAATTGGGTCACTGCCCCTTACTAATTTTCACTTAAATTTTAATTCTCATCTGCAAATTGTTAGCACATGGGGCCAGGTCTGAGCAGCTCATGCCCAGACAATCTATTGGTCTCACTAGGGGCTGTCTCACAGAGAAGTCCCAAGTCCCGTAGCCTTCTGCTGCTCCTGAATGCTTCCTTCAGGCCCCAAAAGACCCATCTGGGGCAGTGGGTCTGAGCTCCTGTCGGTGCTGCCCATACCACTGCTCAGCAGGCAGCTGGGATGTCTGGGTCTGTGGCCAGCTAGGAGTCACTGCAGCTTGTTCTGCAGGGTGGGGCAGAGGGGGTTGACTCAGGGCAGATGAACTTTTAAATCCTAAGTTAATTGCATTCTTTCAAGGCTGTCCAAAAAGAAAACCTGGAAAAAAAGACCGATTTCAAGAATGTAATACCACTCCCAAGTTACCTGAAAAGAAAGGGCAATCTAGTGCAGTGTGCTTTCACTGTCCCACTCTGTTCCTTCAGGTTTCTTCTGATTTCTTGTGCTTCAGCCTGTGTCCGGGCATTGCAGGTATCTGCTTTGCCTGTGGAAATGAAATACCAGGAGGAATTGCACTTGGTGCAACTGGTTTCTGTTTAGGTTTTCATTCACAAAAGGAGCAGACTGCCCCAGAGTTGGATCATGCACAGTTAAACAGAGAGGAGCTAGATGCCCAAGCCTGGCAAGTTTAAAGAGAAGTTGTCATTAAAAAAAAGCTAAAGAAAGAGCAGGAAGAACTAGGGAAGACTGATCTCAAATCTCCTATGTTCTCTTGGCTCACATACTCATGCACATAGGTGATGGGTACCCAGGTAGTGCTAGCAGGCAGAAGAGTAGGCATTTGGAGCTTGGTTTTTGTGCATCCTTGAAAATTACTTTGGCTACAGAGTATGAAAGAACTGTGAGGCCACTGAGACCCAGCTCATTAACCATGCTCTGAACACATCTATGAACTGGCCTTGCCAAGGTGGATAGGATTGGGGCTTTTTATGGTGCTTGGGGGTTCCTGTGGTTGAGTAGCATCAGCTTCTGGGGCTATGTGTGCTGCAAGAAATAGGAGCACTGGTAGAAAACTGGGCATGCACTTGCTATGTCTCTGAGGCTAAGGAGAAGCAAAATGGAGTAGGATCTTGGGAGTAAAGAAACGTTAGACCTAAGTACACAGAGTAGCAATCAGATGCCCAAATCCCTTGGGGAACCCAGCTCTAGGAGCCAATCCAACTCCCCCTGAAGTCAGTAAGATCTGCAAAGGGTCCTGCAATGGCACTGCTGTGACCAAAGGTACCAAAAAGACTCAGAAATATTTAAATCATATTACAACAGACTGCTTGTCTACCTTTGACTGGACTCAGAAAAGTAAAGAAATAGCAGAGGAGGTATGTACAAATTTTCTGTTACTTCACTGTATTTCCCAGGCAGGAGTAGGTAGTGTGAAAACAATTTACAAGGACTTTAAACAGATCCCTAATCAGTTATAATAGTTATCCTTTAAAAACAACTTACTGAAAAAAATAAAACCCCTTAATTTGCAGATTCGTTACCATAAAAATATAGTTCTTGAGCTCACAGAATGTTAATGGCCTGGAATGTGTTTTTATGAGTAAAGTGATAAACCTAAGTAATTCTGCTGTAGCTGGGGGTCCTATCTATTCAGGCTCTTCAAGACCTTTGGGACAGAGCCTGTCTGCCTCAATTTACACAGTGCTTCACGCAGCAGTGTCCATTGTAATGAGTAGTAGTCCCCATGATGGCCAATGTACCAAGATACAATCCTAAGAGAGGCCTAGCTGCAAAGAAAGAGCAGCGCCCCAAACACACTCTTAATAAACAAGCACATAAATCATCACAGTTAGAGAGAGTTACCCCTGGGAAAAGAACAACTTTCTGTTGTTTCTCTGCCTCTGCTTTTCTCAGAAATGGCCCCTGCAGCTCTGGAAGTCACCTTCTTGCTCTGGGCCTTTGCAGTTGGCCTCAAGTCCTTCCCGGACCATGGTGTACACCTATGATCCCGCTTAAATTTATCCTTTGGCGGGCTTCAAATTGGGATCATCAAACACTTTCACCTCTGCCTGCTCCTTCAGAGGGCCACTCCAACAGTGCACTGGAGTTGGACTGCACAGATGGACAGGCACAAGGACACATGGAGCTCTGGGGGTCTCTGCCACCAGGGAAGCTCCTGCAAGATCAACACCTCTTGAATGCAGCCTCTGCCCCACCACACACCCCGTATCAGGTAGACAGAGAACACAAACATCATCGAGTGTTTCTGGCCAAGCGTATCTTGATAAAAGCTGTGGCTACATTTATGGTATGATATAGATTCATGGTTTATCTGCTGCTCTGGTTCCTTCTCCTTCAGGCCAAAGATCCAGTCACTGCCATACTTCAGGCTGAAATGTGCAAAACCTCAAATAAAAAGCTCGTTTTTCTGAGCTTAAACTCCAAAGCATTCTGCACTGCAAATTTAAAGGAAAGCAAACTGATGGATACCCCCACACCTAGCAAAACAAAGTAAAGTAAACAAACAACAGAGTGAAATAGCTACATGAAACTTCATGGAAATATTTTCAAATATTTCTAATATTCCTGATTTGTTTTCATCAGCTTTTTCAATTTATTCAGCAATCAACATAGTAGTCACGATCTTGCCTCTAATTACCCAAGTTGTTTTCATGAGCTGACCATTATGGCTTCTCAAACTTCAAGCTTAAGTTACATTTCTTGCTGGAATCAGCAGAAGCCTTTTTATTACCTTCACAGCATTAAAGGAACAGCGTAGTATAGAGCATTTAGAGACGTGATCCAGAGCTTTGCACACTTACAGTGATTCCTATGCACCCATTTGTCATGCTGAACTAGACACACAGACCAGGTTTGCTTGAAGATGCTTCTGGTTCTTCACCAGCTTGGGCTGGCACAGGTTAAATATGACTTAAGACTGTAGCAACTACCTCAGGCCCATTTATGATTTACTACCAATGTTTTGGGGGAAGCCAGCTTCTTGGGCGGGGGAAGGGCTCCAAAGCAATGCTCTTCTGTATAACCTTCACAATCAGATCTATGGAAAACAAGTACCAGATTGCCCGCCCTTCCCTGTCCTTCCCCTCCCAAGAACTGGAAAGAAATTGTTTCCTTGAATCTCTGAAACAGTATCACAGAAGTAAAGGATGCAGATTAAGGACAACAGAGAGCCCACATTCATTTTATCTACTTATTTTCATGTAAAAGTAATTAATTGTGATGCACGCTGGCTTCTCTTGCATTAGATAAAGTCAGTACCAAGGCTGACACGTGCCTCTCTTGGGTAATTACACAGGCAGGACAGTTTTGCACATTTTAACATGGGTTTTAATAATCCCCCAACTTGTGAAAGACTTAGGTAGCAGGTAGAGCTTCAGACAACGCTGGCTAAAACCCAACATTCACAGTGAGGAGATCAGCCCATCTGATCCTCTACTGATGAAGTCAGTAGGATTAGTCAAGTGAAGCACAGTCACCCTAAAGCTGGTGTAACTGCTGTCACATATGTTATATACAGCCCTGCTATGAGGAATTGCTGAAGAGCATAGAATACAAAGTTCAGGGCCAAATCCAGACTTCAGTGCACCTTATTCAAACCCCAAGTTTGAATCTGGAGCCAAGCTTGCCTGTTTTATGGATTTTTTTTTTAACCCAGAGCTTGGGTTCAGGTGAAGATAAACATGTCAGTTTTGATACCATCACAACCATACATTCTGTCCTTCTAGAATTGCATCAAATTCTGCATCAAAGACATCCAAACCTCTTCCAAAAAAAAAACCCACCCCAAAACAACCCCCTTTGGGGAAAATGATAACATTACAGTAAAGATGTTACTGCATATTAGAGAAGACTTACAAAACCCCCAGAAACTAAAATGCCGAACACCCAATGAATACCAAGGCTGTCTCTGAATTTAAAACTTCCCAGTATTTTACAGTGATAATTCCACCCTAATCGCCCTTTTATTAAAGAAACAAAAGGAATTCCAAAAGCTCTACCTAGAATCACTGGTTTCTGCCAAGCGGTTGTTCATGATGGCTAGAGCACCCACCCCTGCGGAGAAGCCGTTCTGTCTCGTGTTGATACAAACGTTTCTTGGGTAGCCGTTGGCTGTCTCGGACAGCTGCTTTTGCAAAATGGCCAGGGAGACTTTATTTGACGCCGTGAGCTCCCTCATGGAGATCATCTCTCCAGAGAGCCTCCTCCCCTCAGTGTCACTGTCGTACTGTCCATCAGCATCCACGGAGATGTTATGTCGACGTAGGCGGGCTCCTGGGGTGATGGCGTTGCGACGGCCGAGGCGGGCACTTGATTTATGGCACTTTGGGCAACATCTGCATTCTAATTTTTTCAACACCCAGTTCAAAACTTGCTTGATTACAATTGAGATGACATTAAAAAGAGAGTATATGCAACATACCCCCATTAATATAAATATGAAGTTTCCAAATCTGTATAATCCCTGATTTTGGTACGCAGCGTTTTGACTGCTTACCAAATCTCCGAAGCCAATGGTGCTGAAGGTGACAAAGCAATAGTACAAGGAGTCAATGTAGTTCCATCCTTCCACTGCTGTGTACATTGCGGAGGCGCAGCAGGAAAGGGTAATAGCAAAGATTCCCAGAATCAGCATCACGTGATAAACGGACGGCTTCCACCCCACGAGGCTGCCCACCCCTGACATAGCTGGCCCCCTCCGGAAGTTGGGAGGTAGGAGGCCGCTC
The DNA here is from genome assembly GCA_013400835.1 of Zapornia atra. Taxonomy (NCBI): domain Eukaryota; kingdom Metazoa; phylum Chordata; class Aves; order Gruiformes; family Rallidae; genus Zapornia; species Zapornia atra. The sequence goes on from VZTU01000451.1 coordinate 20,125, forward strand.
CTTCGCAGCTGCCTCTCGTGGCACGCCTTCATGATAAACGCCAGGAGAGAGATAATGCGCTCCAAGAAGAGGTTGAAGAAAAGGATAGTCCCAGCACACCCAAAAAGGCCATAAATGATGAGGAATACTTTCCCAGCCACAGTTGCTGGTGTGGTCATCCCAAAACCTAAGGTGTGGAGATAAAGGAGTAACGTTAACGACACGGTTTATCACGCGTAAGCTCAGGGTGTATGTAACTTAACAAAGGGCCCATCTCGCTGGACAAAAGGAGGAGCACTATCCCTAGGTCAGCTTAAGGCAATGCAAAAAGGAGTTTTGATAAGATGAAGGTGGCACCAGAAAGCTCAACAAGGTGGCCAAAACTCCAGAGTGAACAAATCATCCTCACAGAGATGGAAGATCATATTAACAGAGAAAAACCACTCTATAAATGCAGGTGGAAGCATTCCTGAGTGCAAACTACCTTGAGATGAGACAAGGTTAAGAGGCCAGTTCCCTGCTCCCATGTGTGAGAGCCAGCATGGCCTGATGGAAAGTTCAAGTTCTGCATTGACAAGCTGTAACCCGGCATAACTCTACTGTTATTGAGGGCTGATAATTCCACTCCTGCTGAGAAGATGGAAGTTTTCAGCTTGTATAACGAAAAAAATAACCCAACAACCCACCTCTCAACGATCAAACATTATTTTAAAAGTAACAGCACTTTAAAGTCTCAGCCAAATCCCAACTATGACCGGCCCACCTGACAGAATCACAGAAGGAAGGAAAAGCTTTGGCCCCATTTTAAGTCACTGATGAGACACCCCCCACTGCAAAGCCTCCAGGCAGACCAGGAGCACTAGGATCTTACACACTGGAAATTAGAGCAGGGAAAACCCCTGCCATGCAGTTACACAGAAAATTCAGAGTATACAAATTCTGGAAAGATCCAGAAGCATTATTATTAATTCACCTCTTCTTTACAAGATTCATCTTTTGACATAACTCATACACACAACTTACAACAATATGTAAGTAGTAATGCCTTACAGCTATAGATGCTTAAAATAACTGCAAAAGTAATCTTAAATTTGCATATAAATAAATACAGTAAGTCTGCTCCACGTTATTTGCTGATACCAGTTATTTTATGAAAAAGAATTAAGTGTATTTCTCATACTACCTCAGGAAACTTGATTTTGTAGGTATATCCCTTGTTCTGCCGTTCTTACATGTAAAAATGCTCAGTGGTTTAGTTAAAAAGTGTACGGATGGGATTGGGGTGACTGCCCATGTTCCATTAATAAATAATCACTCCTAATCTAAAGTAATGGTTTGTGAAAGATCCACATGCCAAAATGTCTTTACCTTATCCTTGCATGAAAACGCTGAGCAAGCAACATATTCAGGGAGGTAAATAACAACATCAGATCCCATGAAAGCTTACCAAAACCCAAAAGGGAGTTACTTTTAGCATTGAGGATAATGAAATCACTAAATCCCATTTATTATCAGGGCACACCTTCAAACAGCATCAGGAAAACATTCCCCATGTATAATGAATTGGGATTGCAGCTTGAAAAGTACTCATTTCTTTTTGTAATGGCTGTAGTTTTTGGGGCCATTTACTGATGCTGCCTCCGTGCTTCCATCGATACAGAACTCTGCATTAATTGGTGCTATGTAAATGCTCACGACAGGTAAACCTGGAACTATCTTGTCAATGACACGACAGTGCACGAGGAAAGAGGGGCCCTGCTTTCACACCAGATTTGGCCTGCTTGGAAACAGCTGTGTGACAGCAATTCAGACTGTGCTGCATCATCAGCACCTTCACAGAGGAAACAGTCTCTTCAGTAAAAGACAGTGAATTACCAAAGGGATCGCTAAGACTCCACTGTCTGGACCAACAGTCTCTCCATCTTGTTGTGCTAAAAGACCCCCTTTGAGCAGATCTCACAAAGCCTGCCTTGGGGTCCCAGGCTTAACACGGGGAGGGGGGAACGGGAAGCTCCTCTCAGTTCCTCCTCCTCTGCGTGGGCGAAGCTGTTACCTGGGTTGGGCTGGCTGCTCGCAGGAGCCTTCTTATTTGATGATGAATATCCACTAGTGTCTGATCCCCAGAAGAAGCCAAGGAGCCTGCTGCGGTTGCCAGCTAGGGATACCCGGCCAGCTCATTATGAAGAAGGCATCTGTTCGCCCATGCCTTGTCAGCAGAGCGCTTAAACATGTGCTTCACAGCAAGCACGCGAACACCACCATCAAAATAAACGGGTTTATTGTCACACATATGGCTAGACACATTTATTAATTAAAAAAAAACCCAACAGTGACAGTTTGGATCAAGTTGTAAACATGCTGAAGCTTTTTAGTGTTTTTCTGGTAACCATTCATGAGAGATTCTTCTCTTCTCCAGGCTGAACCAGCCCAGCTCCCTCAGCCTCTCTTCGTAGGGGAGGTGCTCCAGCCCTCTGATCATCTTCCTGGCCTCCTCTGAACTGTCTCCAACAATTCCACATCTTGTATTTTTGATGCAATTCATTTAAGCTCCATTATCCAAAGCATGTTACCGAAACTCAGTACGTAGCTATGTGTCCTGGTTCTGGCCAGGCCAGGGTTGACCTCCCCAATCAGCCAACACAGGTGAGCTGAGTCAGCCCAGGTGAGCTGAGTTAGCCAGAGCTGTTTTCCACACCACCTGACACCACTTGCCCATAAAAGCAGCTGGTTGGGGAAGGGTTTGGGGCTGGTTTTTTTGCCTCTAGGGCAGTTGGGAGTGTGGCTGGGATGTTGGTTCTTACCATCGGGCAGCCCTCTGTAATCGTCGGCTCAATAAGGTACTCTGTGTTAGCACTGGGTGTGGGTGTAACTAGCCATTATTGTTCTGTGTTCACTTTGATATTTGGCAGTAAACTGTCCTTATCCCAACCCATGGTGGCTCTGCCTGTTTCCCCTCTGGGAGGGAGCTAGTGACTTGGTGGGCATTTGGCCTCTAGCCAGGGCCAAACCACCACACTATGTTAGGTGAAAGGATCCATCACATTGAGTGCTGGCTTACAGAAAACAGGTTAAAAAAAATAAGAGCAGGGAGACATTGTAACTTCAGGTTAACAGCAAACAGGTAGAAGTGTGCTCAGGTACTCTTTGTACAGGGTCTTCCCTCGCTAGCTGTGTGTGTCCCTTTGGCACCATCTGAATCATGAGGGGTTAGTCCTGGTGTGCTCTGTACACCATGTCTGATCTCAGCCCCTGCTCAAGGCTAAGTACATCATGATGCCTGGGTGAAATGAATTAATCCAGAACTGTCTGTGCTTCTAAGACAGTACAAGGCAAGAAGCACAGCAGTGCTTCACACGTTTCATGGCCCCATTGTATGGGTACCTTGGCACTGACTTTGTGTGGTTCAGACACAGTATTTCAACCTTTCTTAGGTCAATTCTGCCCCACTGTGACACACCACTGCAGATACAAGCTCTACGACAGCATGCATTTCAGCTGGTTGATGCTTCTCCCCACACAGAATTAGCAGAGCTGAGTCAATAAAAACACTCAGGTAATGCTTATCCTTCAGCAGCCTCTCATGGGCAAGTGCTAGTAATTAATAACTACCTCATCCTGACTTGCATAATAGGTTTGTGGTTACTATTCTGCTCATCTGGACTTTTAATTTACTGAAGCTGGTGACGGAGACAAGTGGTATTGTAACTGGACAAAATCTGTGAGGACTTACACGCCTTGTGATACTCTTCCCCTTGTTCTTCCCTTCTTTTCTTTTGCCCATCTTCTTATGGGCCAGAAAACAAGAGAGAATAGTGGCTTTGGTACCTGTGAGCTCTTATCTCAGGTTAGTTGTTTTGGTGACTAGCTTGTCTTACTGTATTTTCAGATACTCTGCCCTCGTGAGGCCCCAGCTGTGCCCAGATCTGGGGCCTGTAATAGAGGTGTGAAACTGTTGGAGGAGGCCACAAAGATGATGAGAGGGCTGGAGCAGCTCCCCTATGAAGCGAAGCTGAGAGAGCTGGGCTTGTTCAGCCTAGAGAAGAGAAGGCTGTGGGGGGACCTCACTGTAGCCTTCCAGTACCTGAAGGGAACAGAGAAACAGGAGTGGAATCAACTTTTTAAAAGGGCAGACAATGGCAGGACAAGGGGGAATGCACTGAAGCTGAAGGAGGGAAAGTTTAGATTAGGTATTAGGGGGAAGTTCTGTACAGAGAGAGTGGTGAGGTGCTGGAACAGGCTGCCCAGAGAGGTGGTGGATGCCCCATCCCTGGAGGTGTTCAAGGCCAGGTTGGATGGGGGCCTGGGCAGCCTTGTTTAGATGCAGGCCTGGAGGTTGGTGTCCCTGCCTGTGGCAGGGGGGTTGGAGCTCTATGATCCTTGGGGTCTCTTCCAACCCAGACCATTCTGTGATTCTGTGATTAAAGAATTTGGCAATTTTCCAGTAAAGATATATTTAACCAGAGGAGGAGGAAAATTTTGGTGACCTTGAAACCTCAACATAAGAAAATCTTCCAGCCTTTACCACGGCATTGTGTGCCCCTGCTTTTTTCATCTGCATCCTCAGTTACTCTTAGAGAGGTGTCTGGCCACAGGACTCAGCTCACAGAGCAAGTCAGAACAACCAAGCAGAGTCTAACAGCACTCATGAGAGGAGTGTCATCTCTATCACCGCCTAGCAAGGCAGTTGCATTTAAAGGAATCAAAAGAAACTAAAAGTGCTGAATATAACTTTTAAAAGAAATGATTGCTCAGAAATAAACAAAAAAAAGCCCTGCTACAACCAGAATGCTACTTCCAGAGGAAAGAAGTTCTTGCAGCGTAAAGACTAAGCTCCTACAGGGCTGGTCCCAAAAAGATTTGGATTGCAGAACACCGGCAGCTAAACCAAGAGCAACCAAATTTCTTTCATATCTGTTCTGCACTTCCTTCAGTTCATGGCTTTCCACAGATGTTTGTCAGGGTTTTTTGATTAACCTGTGTTAACATTAACATCAAGGGAGACACTATCATATTCTGAATTTTGAGGCTAAAATTCTGCGTTTGGGTTCTGCTGCTCCCTTCAACCCCTCTCTACCCACTAACATTTCATCATTGTTGCCCTGATAGTCATACCTATATATTTCACAACTACCTCTTATTTATGCTATAGCTCCTAACCACCTAAAATCCAGAAACAGTTGCCTTGGATACAGGGTCACAGCTCAGAGCCGACAAAACCGCCACAGATGGAAACCTTCTGCTGCATCCAGCTTTTACCCAGGGAGTGAGAATACTATGAGGCAGTGCTCTTCCACCTGGCTTTGTATTTTCAAACTACAAATGAAAAACTTACTTTCCCTACTTTATTAAAATAACCCCCTCTGGGATCAAGGAGCAATTTTTTTAGAGCTTTTCAATTGGCAGAACCTTTAATATCAACATTGCTGGACAATCACATTTAATCTCATCTAGAGTGCTATCTATCTAGAAATGGAGCTCCTTACCAGCAGCAATCTGCCCAGCACTGCGTGGTGCATTAAGACACTTTAAGTCAGACCCATGCCAAGTTTGAAGACATGAGAAACTCCAACCACTGCAGTTTTTAGGGCTGGTCTAACCATGCAGTCCTCAGTGAGCCATGTATGGGAGACAACTCTTGGAAAAAATACTGACTATGCAACTAAGGACTAACTCCCTCTCTATATCTATCCATCCATCCAATCCTTTATAACATACATGCCACTTCAAGTTGAATAAGCAGGCTGTTTCTGGCACTTCCTAACTTTTAGTAGCTTTAGTAACATTCTTTTAGCATGGACTTCCTTGTCCCCAAAGCCTATGATAAATAGGTGGTCAGAGGTCTTGTAAATTTGCATTGTGAACCAGGATAGGCTGAACCAGGCCTCTTTTCCCCTATCTCCTGTGACTGTTCAGTACAGAAAAACGTGCATACATGCACCCAATTCATCAGAAACTGCAGGAAGAGATGCCCAATTTACTCTGTGACCTGAAGGAACACCATGGCAAATTCGATGAATGTAGTTAAAAACCACCCAGGTCATTGCTGTTGCTCCTTGTTACATCTCCACTGGTGAAATATTAGTCAGGTGCTTAAGACAACTGCTACTCAAAAGAAGCCACGCTGTGCAGAGTAGAAGCAGGAGATGATTAATTGAACATTAAAGAGTTTCAAGGAGCTGCAGGCAATTATTAAAGGCTTTCCATGGTACCAGTTTTATTCTGTTTACAGACAACTGTGATCAGGTTATTGGTTATCCAAAGTGCTGCTATGCATAACGTCAGTGAATGCCAGAATCGACCACCCTCAGGGTTTCTCTGCTGGCTGTGATTTAAACCACAGGTCATGGCCACATTTTCATTATTCTTTAAAGCCCATTGGTTTTTAAAAGAGTTAATAGAATTGTCAGCCTAAAATAACCTATCCTTCCTTGATAAAAAAAAAAAACAAACAACTAAATTGGCAACGCTGACAATAAGTAACTCAAAGGTAAAATTATCAAATAGCTGTCAGTTACTCTGGGCATGTGAAGACTATAAAGAGACCCAGAGTTACCAATATTTTTCAGTAGAGGCAAATGACAAAGATGAACCTGAACTATGCCAAACAGTGACTCTTGTGAGGACCAGAGACAGGACTGGGCAGCAGCGCCTTGTGTCCAGGGCTGGGAGACAGCAGGGCAGCTCTGTCAGGACAGGGATGCTGGGAATCTGTGATTTCTGCTCATGGGCAAGGGGTTTGCACTTCCACAGGCATTCCTGCAGAGCAGCAGGATGCCATGGGGGGCTGCCCTGTGGGGATGGGGCAGGAGGCACCCACAGTGGGGAGTGGTGTGATGTGAGAGCTGGAGAGGTAACCAGAGGCACTAGTGGCTGTGATCCTGGGGCTGTCGAGGGGACTCAAGTTGCTCTGGAGAGGGATTTTTTTGAGGTGAGGTGGTGGTGAAAGATCCCCTCTGTTAGGAAGGGGACAGGTCAGATGGTCAGGGGCTAAGAAGCTGCAAGGAAACCTCTGTATTGTGAAATTCCCTAAAGATGGGAATAGGAAGCCTGATCCTAGGTGGTGGGTATTGCCCACATAGGTGCTGTGGTGTGCAGCTGATACCTGGGCACATCAACAGACAGGTGAGCATGGAGAAGGTAACCTGAGTGATAGAGCTGGAATAATGTATTTAGGGTGAAGAATATGCTGGACCTCAGAGGATAAAGGTTTCTTCTCAGAAACCTCAAGTGTTATTACCTTGACAGGGGTCTAAGGCATTAGGGGTACCCCCAAAGGTCCCCCAGAAAAGGAGAGAGGAATAACCTCCTCAAAACCTCACTGCTCTCGTACGTTTGCCTTCTCCTCCTTGCAGGAGGTTTCCCACGTGTGTTTTACTGTGCTGAAACCTTCTGGTTGAGCTTTCCAAGAAAGATCTTCAATTTCTAGTGAGTACTCAAGCAGGCACATTTATCAGCTCAAGTGGCCTAACTTTTGTAAATTTGAGTGATAAATGACCCTTAAAACGAGAAACACTGGGGCTCTGGCGTTCCCAGCAGCAGCAGCACTTCTGCTCTATTCACTCAGCTGAAGCAGGCAAGCTTTTTCCTGAGCTGTAGCATGTGTTGCCCTCTCTGTGTGCAGCATGAGAACACAGTGCACACCCAAGACTAAGTAAACAAGCCCACCCTTTACTCGCTACTAAACGCCAGTATCATGAAGACACAGCCCAGTAAATACAGGAGTCGCCTGGGGTCTGGTCTGGCCAAGCTGCCTTGGTGGAGAACCAAGCCCAGGAAGGAGCAGAAGTGTCTCTAAATCAGTTTTACAGTTCAGTGGCTGGGGCTGGCTGTTCCCATACACACCTTGTACAAGCAAACGCAGACCGACTCTTGCCAAGGCACCAGCATAGCCAGCTGAGCAGCAGCTCTGGCCCAAGGTCTTGCCAAGCTGAGGGAACACATGGGGAGCATCTCAGGCTTGAGGCTGAAAACCTTTGGCAAGGATTATGGTTAATCTTATTAAAAGGGAGCACACTTTCTAACGAGGGACAGAGGCCATCTCCTCAAAGGAGATGATGGAGAATGAAGCTCAAAGGAGGATGAAAATCAGAAGAGTATGAATTCAAACTGCACAGAGGAAAAAGAAAGGTCAGGACCTACAACCTGGCATTATTCTTGCTGACTCCTGACTGTAAAGAGGTAGGAGATGTCCTATGGCATGACAATCTTCCTTCTCTATTAACACATGGTTCATCAGTAAAATTTCTTCCCATGCTTCAGGTTTTACTGCTCTTACAAATAATGCCATTTTTTTCTCTGCTAAATTCTTGGGGACAGGGTCTGCTTTATAGTCATAAAAATCAAGACTGAAACGATTTTCTTCATTTCACCTTACCTTCCTAAGGCAAATTTTAAGCAAGATGATAATACAGCCCCCCCACCCCGTTCTGTCAGTGACTCTGCCCCTTGGCACAGCTCAGGGGGTTCCAGGAGCTTGTTAAAACAGAAAAAGGTACAAGTTACTGTTGCCCAAGTTAGCACTAAACCACCTCACAAAGGAAAACTTACAGAAAAAGGGGATGAAAGCAGGATGCTCTTTCTTCTGGTTGCAGCCTGTCTCCTTGTGAATCGATCGAAGTTAGTCCAGAGCTGCTTCTTGTGCCTGTCTCCACACCTGATAATCAGGGAGTTGTGTCTTTGGCTTGTTTTCTTTCCTTATCCTAATGGTTGGGTGAAAACCATTTTGGGTGAAAATCATCTTTTCTGAAATGGTGGTGATGTTTGTAAATAATGGGAAAATATAGCCTACCTGCTCCTCAGTTGTTATGGTACTGTGGAAAAATACTTCCTTGCACTGGAGGTAAATGGTCTTTAAAATCCTGCCTTAACAGCCACTGGGGCTGCACCAAGCCCTTGCTCTAATTTGAGTTTGTGTGCAGAGGCATCTGCCTTGGCTTACTGCACCGTCACACCTCAGCTACAACACAGAGGCTTCTGAGGTGCTGTCAGCCAGAGGAAACATCCCTGAGTACAGAGTAATGATTTCCAAAAATCTGCAGAAAACAAAAGCCTGACAATAACCAAGAAATACACAAAGTTCACCTCAGAAACTAGGGTTATACAGAAAGGCACAGCTCACTGACCCAAAGAGTGACCAACCAGCTCCCTCTTGAGATGTGTCCAAGTATCTGAAGCCACCCACTGCTACCTCCTCTGACCTTCCTACAGTCTTCATGCAGCTGAACATGATTCCAGGTGAACACTGTTTCAGAAGATGATTTCTCTCACAACCTTAAGCTGCTTCCCCTCTTATTTTCCTATGTTTTTGAGAATATTTTTTGTGCAGATGGTTGTGTATCTAAGCAACACCCTAACAGCAAAAAGCTTCTGCCCTGTCATTTCAAATGGACTGTTTCAAACATTAGCATCCACGCTCACTCCTGCTGTTTATTGACACTCACAGTTGCCATTTCAGATGTCCAGGTAGACCCCAGCTCTTTTCTTTTTTTTTTTTTTTTTTGGCTTGTGTGTAAGGAAAAAAGAATCATGGCATCCAGATTTTGTAATATTCTTGAGACATTTTGGGATTCAAGAGCATACTTGCACGTGTACTGCCAGTACCTCTCATGACACTTCTGCTTTCAGGATAAGAAACAGCATTATCTGAATTTCAGAAGGGACTTTGGGCATATGACCTATTTTCCCCACACCAGAAGTCTGAGAAAACTAGATGTTGCTCCTGAGCTTTCTAAGCCTTTAGGGATGGGAGAGGCTGTCAAAGTGGTTAAATCACAGGCTTATCTTCTGCCTCGATTAAACAACAGACTCACAGTGTATGGTTTTCTGCCACTGGTGTTTGTACAGGTATTCAAAGAAAATCTATTGCTTGATAGCTGCCTTAGCTCTTCTGCTTTACAAGGAGTCAGCCTAGAAGGATACACCTGGAGGACAAAAAGAACCTAAACCAACAGGGCAAAATCTTTTCACGCTGTTTGGCCTCTTATCTTCCAAATTTCTGTGCAAACTTCTACAGTTATAAATCAATGAAAAAAGCCCCAGATCAATCTACCTCAACTTTTAATGGCCTAGATACGCCTTCATGAGTCCCTGATTTCAAAAAGTTCCAGCTGAAAGTAAACCAGCAAAATTCTTCAGATTCTTCTAGCTCGGGCAGCTCTTCTACTTCATTCATGAAGATACAAAGACCTGATTTTAAGTAACTGAAATAGAAATACAGGGTGACAGGACTGCTGACTAACCAGCTCTCACTTTCTATTTCTGCATTTAAGTCTTCCTCCCTTAGTATGCATTTCCCTTGACTACTTTTAAATTAATTGATGCAAACAACTTCACCACTACATCAAGATCACTTGAAGCTTCTGATTTTATCTGAGATTCTCCTGGTCCCAAAGTGGGTTTTGTAAATGGATAAAACATTTTATCACACAGCTGCTTCTTCCACCCCTATTAAACCCTTTGGATTTAAGACCTTCACACCTCAAGTCACTTCCAGCCCCAATAGCTGGGGGACTGTTAAAGCAGTTAAAGCAGACTTAACTCCATACACATTAAGCATGAGTGTTTATCCTCAGGAGATAAATATATTACTTCCACAATATTCAGTCTGAGGAAAGAGATGACAGAATATTCAGTAATGAATAAATGAAAGGATTTTACATGTTGGGAGTTGTTTTTAATTGAAATTTACTGAATCAGTTGCATACCCAGTTCTCACATGGGCAAATTTCCCCTAATTCTTGTTTCTGCCATGATTAAATTTCCCTGCTTAAGGCTTGAGAATGTACGTGGACATTTGTCCCACCATCTCCAAAGGGTAAGAAGCTCATCAGTACAAGCTCAGGAAGTTTAAAGTTCATTGAGAAATCACTGCAGAGCTACAACTGTTATCAAGCTATTGCTGCTTTTGCCATCAATGAGTAAGGAGTACCTGCTATGGATTTTTAAACATGAGCAATAGCAGTGCCTCACCCATAGAAGTAATCCTGGATGTTAACATCAAACCGTTCAATTTCTTCTCTTATTCCACTCCAAAGCTTTAATTACTTGGAAAGGCTTCTAACGCTTTGCCTCATCTAACACAATTAGATTTCATTTTTGCTCTACTTCTTTGTAATTCTGTTTGTTACTGAAGTGTGTTCACAAAAGGTCTGATTATCACTCCTAAGATTTACGGTGCTCAGGAGGACTTTCACATTTCAGATGTTCCCCAGCATGAACCCCCACCTTGCTCTTTACCCATCTTCTCCCAGACTGCACTCAGATCCATGGTTGGTGCTGATACACTATGAAAACTGTCTCTTTTGATAAAGGTAAGCAAGGCTCATGGGGATCAGAGGTACAAGCTATGTTTCCAGTAATATCAGTCTGTCTTTGTAACAAAAATAGCAGACAAAATGTTCCATGTTGGGTTCTTGTTGCTCTGAGCCTGCAGCTACTATGGCAAGAAGTAAAATTCTCATTGACTCCAACAGCTGCAAAGATAAGGTAATACCACACTTATTAAAATAAAGGACATTGTATTTGCCAGCACAACACCAGGAGTGGATCTCATTGCATGAAGCTAATTGCCAACAAATCTATCCTGTTTCCCTCTTTTCTCCACAATGAAGAGCAATTAAAGTCTGCAGAAAAGCAAGACACTGTGCTTGCAAAGATGACCCTTCAGTGAAAGTGAGAAACAATTCTGAGGTGTCTATGATTGCAGTCAAACTGAAGGCAAGTGGAGAAGGGAGAAAGATTTACACTGGGGAAAAATAAAAGGGTCAATAGCAGGATTAACAGTAGGAAAGAACAGCAGGTGTGATTGGGAGCAGAAGGAAATGGTAAAGCTTTACTTTTAGACTTCTTTGGTAGTTACTGACTTGAAACAAAGACATGAAACAAATATTCAACATTTAATCAAGCGAACAAGTCACCAGTAAAGGTGGGCATGCTAACTGGGAGGCAAGGGAGGCAGCAGAAATTAAGAGTGCCTGGGAAAGGCAGGTGACCAGGGAGCATTAAACAGACTGTAAGTGAAGGAAAGAGGGAATATCTCCAGTAGAGTAAAGGGGATCAGCTAGGGACTGTCCAGGCTCCAAGGGAATACAGCCTGTAGGTTTCAGGCAGGATTTGGAATTATGAGCCCACAGCAAACAGGGCAGCTGATAAACCCAGTAATTATGATCCCTCATTGCTATTACAGGCACAATAACTGGTTTACAGGGAGGTGGCTCAGTAATACAGACTGACTGGCTGGAGCCACATGTGTCATCTCTGTGGATGGACAGCTGTCAAAGTGACTGTATTTTGGCCCACCAATGTGTGGTTTGCAATCACACCTCCAGGCTCTTGTAAGTCCATAGGGAACTGAAATACAGGCATTTTCTGCCCAGCAGGAATATCACCAAAGACCAAACTGAACATGCTGCTAATTGGGAGGTATGTACCCACTCAGTAGACACTGTTCCTTCAACTGCCCTAGCCAGATGGACCCTGAAGGCTGCAAAAGTGGAGAATCCTTACTTATAAACTCCAATTTATCTTTGTTTCAAACCTGAACCAACACACAGACAATACAAAACTTCCCCTGACTTGTGAGATGTGGGACCATTTCTCAGGTGATGCCAGGCAAATTCTTCATTCCCCAATGTTACAGATGGGGGACTTTTTTTGGGTGACTGAAGTGAGATGCTTAGTGATTGACAGTCAGTCCAGAGACCCCAGATTTCAATCCTCCAGCTGAGCACCACGAAGTCCAGACCCACAGTGAAAAGAAAGGCAACTTGTTTGTCCCCTGGCTTATTGTCTCCAGCTGTAAAACAACATGTCTTAGTGTTTTGAAACACAGGGTTTCATATTTAAGAAACCTCCAAAACTCTTAGATGAAGCAATCTGAGCTGACACACTCTGTAGAAATCACTCAGTTTAGATGATCCAAGCACAGTAATAGCTTCACTTTCTAGGTCTGGCATACCCCTACCAGGGCAGGTACTGAGACTGATTAAAATAGTTAATTTTCAGAAAACCTTTTTTTTCTTTTCAAAAGGGCTTTATTTAAAAATAAGTACCAGGGATCCTTCCTCCTGCCTCCTAGAATAAAAAAACCCAACAAATTTAGGATAAAAACTATTTCATCACGACCCTCCAGTGGTGACACCCCATGTCACCCGATGCACTCTCAGTAAAGCTTCCTGTTGTCACTCTCAACTACAAGAAGGCAAGTTGTGATTTATATTACCTTCCTGCTTGGAGCACCCAGCCTATGCCCACACCTCCAAGAAGGTCAACTCTGGAGGCAGCTGCCACCTCATGCGAACCCTCTGCAAGGCTGCCTGCACACACCTCACAGAACTGCAGGGCCCAGTGAAAATACCACACTGATGCTGATCAGGTGCACATTCTGGTTTGACCATTACCTTTTGGTTTATGTTGGCCATACAGACAATGAAACTGTAGTCTGATCAGGTGCACATTCTGGTTTGATCATTACCTTTTGGTTTATGTTGGCCATACAGCCAGTGAAACTGTAGTCTGATCAGGTGCACATTCTGGTTTGATCATTACCTTTTGGTTTATGCTGGCCATACAGCCAGTGAAACTGTAGTCACAGAGGGCAGAAAGACAGAGCCTTCCCCAGCTGCAACTCAAATTCAGATCCTGAAATAACATCAGTGAAGAAGATGGGGCAAATATATTTTCCCCTTAAAGCTTTCAGACCCACTTGCTTATTTGTGGAATTTCTCACCAAATTACCATGTGAAGGGCCTGCTCTTGGGCAGGCTCACTCCCTGGCTCCAAGGGAGCACTGCAGTCCACCATCTGACCATGCACTGTCTGACTGCATTTTGCACATCACTTCCATGGAATTATCACTTTTAGCACACTTGGCTCTCCAGATTTTATTGAAAGACTACAACACAGAGCCAGAGGAGATTTCAGAAGTGAGTAGTTATGGTGCCTAGGTTGTGGAGCACAGGCAGTAATGATGTTGGGTCCCTACAGAAGACCCCCAGAGAAGAGGGTCTAACCCAGCAAACATCCTAAGCAAGGAGATGGCAGCTGCCAGGAGATTGTTAGCTGGTAGAAAGTACCAAGTATTATTTATGTGGCTTTTATTCATTTGGGTTCAAAGCCCATCTCACCACAGGGCTGTGCCTTATCCCTCTGAGATAAGAGCATGTCCCATCCTTTTGGGTGGAGCTGTCAGCCCACATGCATACTAATCATTCAACAGGACACCTCAGGGATAAGGAAAAGACAAATAGTCCCAATCCTACCTTATACACTGTGCCCTAAACACCTGTAGCCCTTACACAGTTGTACAAAGGGAAGATCTTTGCACACAGATCTTCTCATAGCACCTGTAACCCACACCTGCTTCACCCCAAAACAGTCCATCCACAGTAAAGGTGCTTTTTAAAAGTAGTAAGTTGAAAAAAATCACTTCTATGTATTAAACCACTTCTTTTGACCCCATCTGTACTGCTTGGGATGAATTTATCTAAAGCAATTGTTATCACTTGATTTTCTAAAGGATTTTGAAACCCATACTTACACATAAGAAGCCTAAAATTTAAATGTAGTACCAAGTGTTTCAATATGTTTGAATAAGGAGGTACCTAATGTTTATTCTCACATTTAAGGGAGGAAAAAAATCTGGATGCAGCCTAGACTCACGGACTGAGTCAGAAATCCAGGGCTTCAGGCATCCCAGAGTTGCCTTATGTGCTAGGCAGAACGAATCTGTGCTACCAGAATACAGGGAAGGCTGTGATTTATGATGCTGTATTTCATCAGGAGGAAAAGTGGTCTGAGTTATGCTTTGCTTCCAGCCTTTAACAAAGTCCTTGGAACCAGTTGTGATTTGTGTTTGAGGATGGAAGGAGGGGAGGAAAGGAAAAGAAAGGAGAGGAGAGGAGAAGGAGAAGAGGAGAAAAGGAAAGAAAGAAAGAAGGAAGGAATAACCTAGCTGGCCCTGTACTGATTTGTACAATAATAATAATAAATGCCTGTGAGAAGATTCTTTTGGGAGTGCCAAATAATGACTGAATAAATGGTGTAGACTGGCAGCATGTAATCAGAAAGGAGACGAGCGAATTCTCTCACATAGCTCTGAAAATCGAGATGTGTCTGATGAAAAATCGACTCAACATTTCATTATTCAACCACAAACAATGCAATAATAAATAAAAAATGAATGCCCAGAGTGCTATAAAGCAAGTGTTTTATGGATGGCAAGCTGCTCGCTTTGTGGGCTATTCAGGAAAATGCTTTAAGATTGGACTTAACGTTTCATTTTAACTCTCCTTTTTCTAGAAGACCCCAGTAGCACATTTCTCATCCAGACTGTTTTGATTGCATCCCTGTGTGTAACTAGGGCAGATGCAGAACTGCAGCCAGGGACGTACAGAAGAACCAAACTAAGGTAAGCTGCATGGCTCTGCCAAGACCCTGTTCAGGGAGGGTGGATGGAGCAGTTGTCTCCCTGCCTGACTTTACCTAACCCATGTGTTCACGGAAGGATGAAGAACTGGAGTCTCCATCCCCTCTGCTCAGCTTACACAAACCCCAGGAAACCCTACAGCCCTCTCCCTGGGTGACTGTATTCTGATGCCTACAGATGAAGGCTTTAGTAGTCTTCTTAAAACCAGTGAGAGCAGAGTGAGAGAGAGTCTTGAAAAGACCCAGAAAGTTTTCTGTAAGTTGGAATCCTCTACAGATTAAGAGGCTGAGCAACCTGTGGGTGATTTACCCTTGAGAGTTACTCACGTTTGTTAGGCAGTGAGTAAGAAAGCCTTCTGATGCATCACAAGAATAGGAGGGTGTTTAGCTGGAGCAATAAAGTTGCTTTGACACATGTAACTGATGAAGATGTTGAGCTAGGCAAGCTGTTTTGACTCTGGATGTCTGGTAGTTCCAAAGGCAGCACTCTCCTCGTCAATGAACTGTGACACAAAGGGAAGTGGAACTGCTCTGAACCAGGGTAACATGGAACGTGAGCTGACAGTGGCATCAAAGGTGCTCCAGGTAGGCAGGTACAGAAGTGAGCTGGTTGGGAGGGAACAAAGGACCATGAAAGAACAGCTCTGGAGCTGCTCCCCCCAGGTGACATGCTGGTATCTGCCATGTGTTTCCTCCCATGCTGCGACTGTGAGCGAGAAGCCTTGTGCATGTTTCACTATGAGTACAGATTTTGGGTTTTAGAGGGACAACTGGTTAATTCGCTGGGTTTTCTCACTTCTGCTGGGCAAATGCAACTGCTGGTAACTGAACACAACCGTGTGGTGAAAGAAACAGAGCCCACAGGGAAGCTGCTGTTGCCTCTTTAGGAGCTGCGGCAGCTTGAAGAGGTGACTGAGAAGTGCTGAGGTGGGGGCAGCAGTTCCTCTTCATCTGCTGGGATGCAGAGCAACAGCTTTGGGATGGCAGTACTCCAGGAGATACTGCTCCTGCTGGGACTGTGCAACTTCACATCCCAGCACAGCAGCTCCGCCACGGCCTTCACCCTGCGCAAAGGCACAACCCGGTCTTCACTCTGAGTCGCCTTCTGCTGGATCTGTTCACCCAGAGCAAACACTTGCTCTACAGCAGGCTGGCTGAGCTCACACAAAATACTGTGAGTAATACAGAAGTAAGTACTAGACGGTAGCAAGCCAAGAGAAGGTACTACTTGGGGGAATGCTTGGCAGGCTCCAACCTTTGTTTTAGCTCACCAAAACCAATCTGCAGTCTCCATCTCACACATGAGAGATGGAGACATCACAAGCTATAAAGAGAGGTGCCCTGGGCTGTACTGCACAGCTCCTGGTTCAGCCATTTACACCTGTCAAGCCTGCCACAAAACCCTGCTGAGCTGCTCATTCCCACCACCCGGGTACAAATGACTGCAGGAGATGGGGCAATGAAGTAGAGATGCAAACAAATGCTTGCAGATGGAAATGAAGATGCTTTATATTTCACTAACCACAGAAAGGAGAAGGGGAAGAGGGTGGATCTGTGTATCAACTGAAGATTTCTCTGGTTGATATAGCATGTGTAAGGAGAGAGTGGTTTTGTTAATATACTGACTTTTTTCTTTTTCCCACCCATTCAGGTCAGTCATAATGATCTCTTAAAAAATACATGCTCTTGTGATGAAGACAACCTAACAATTAAAGTGGGGTTTTAATGACTAGACCACTGAATTGGCTTGAAAACGGAAAGTTAACTGTATTATTTAATATAAGAAGTAACAATACTTAGGAGATGATTGCTGTAGTCACCACCCTGATTCTATTACAGAGATTACTCACTATTGATACAACATTCTCTGAACCTAATGAATTGGAAGCACAATAACGAGCTGTGTGTTCCTTCCTCTCTAATAAAGGGAAGGCGTTACACTGATGCTCAGAAGCCCCAAGATGATGAGCTTGTTACAAAACTTAAAAAACTGTCAGAGAGAGAGAGAGAGAGAGAGAATCTTCAGGTCTTCTTTCCACGGGGGACATGAATTCTCCAGCAATACTCTGAGAGCTGCAGATAGCCACAGCTTTCCTTCAGGCAGATCCCCCGCATGACACTTCTTAACGGTGCTTTTAGAGTAAAAAAGAAAAACCAAGCCCACCCAATTAGCATAAAAATGGTAATTTTAGAGTAAGAAATACAAATTTCCTCCCCCCCCC
>VZTU01000451.1:39270-49966 GCA_013400835.1 Zapornia atra
GTCCGGGGGAGGCACGGGGCGGGGCGGCCTTGCCCTGCCCTGCCCTGCCCTGCCCTGCCCTCCCTGCCGCTCCCCGGGTCTCGGCGCCCCACCGCCGCACCGGACGGCTGGCACTGCCGGCGAGGGGGGACCCGGCAAACGCGGCTGTCCTCTCGCGACGCGCCTTTGCCGTTGCGGAGGTTTTTTTTCAGCTTTAAAACCTTTTCCCAGTGCCAGGAGGGTACTGGTTGATGGAGGGAGCGCTAATTAATTAATTTCAGCCATTTTTAGGTGGACGAATCGTCGTTTCTGGTCTGACTCCAGTTTCTGGGCTGCACAAAAGTTGGACCCAAGAAAATGATAAATTTGGGGGTTGGTGCCAAATGCCCATTCAATCTTAGCTAACATCGGGAAGGTGATTCCTGCCCCCACCCTCCCCAAGCCAAGTGGATTCTTACTTCGCTGTCAGGCTTGGAACAGAGATTGTGTCCTCTCTTACCCATCAGACTGCAGTAAGAACTGCAGTCCTTTCCCCAGAGACTTGTAGTAAATAATAACATTAAAGAAGAAAGAGAATGAACACTGATAAAGTGTTGTGAAGGGGATGGGAGCGAGTGGCGGTCCTGCAAATGTGTGTGCAGGGAGTGATAACCCCTAGGAAAATTCTGGGCTTGGAAGAGCAAGTAGTCCCTACAATTTGCAACTCCCAGTGTCAGTCTAACCTGGATAGGTGTTTTTTCCCTAGTTTATGGGTTGTTGTTTTTTTTAAATCTAGGGTTTCTATTTTATTTGATGCAGGAAAATCCTTGCAGCCTCTAGGTAGCTGCTTGATGCCATGCAGCAAGTAGATATTTCCTGTACTTAGGAGTTCTCCATAGCTATTCTTCACACAGTTATTTTGGATCTGAGAGATTTCGCTCTGCCCTGAGATTTCACATTACTGGCCATATCTACAAAAGGAGAATTACCTCCCTTCCTAACAGACAGTTCATCCTCACCCGGTGAAGAAAATGGCTTGGGTTTGCACCTATGCTGTCAAGTGAGAGGGCTTTGCCAAGGAAATGCTACAAATTTCCTGCGACAATGGAGTTTACAAAATATTGGAATCATGTTTGGATACCACTAACACTTCAAATCTTTGCTTTTTTGGCCATTATTGCTTTTGTGAAAAAGCGTTTTGTTTGGTAGAGGTGGGAAGGAAAGTGCCCAGAAATATCACAGCTTTCCAATCTCCTGTTCTGCTCAAGGTGTCCAATATCACACGCAACCCTTAAGAAAAGAAGTGGCTCCTATTTCAAAGTGTCAGTTATGCCCCATTATAAGTACTAAACCCAAATAAAAATAACTTAATTAAACCAATAAATCACAAACTCAATAGCTGAGGGAAGTTACAGCATCTCTCAGGGACAAAAGAAGTTGGAAAAAACCCCAGGAAAGTATATCAAACCTCATCAAAAGCTCATTAAAACATCTGGAAAGTCTCCCATGGATAGTCAAGGTCTTAGTGCCCCTGGGGTGGCCAGCAGAGACAGGGAGCTGATTGTCCCTCTCTACTCTGCCCTCGTGAGGCCCCAGGTGGAGTCTTGTGTCTAGATCTGGGGACCCCAATACAAGAAAGATGTGGAACTGTTGGAGAGGGTTCAGAGGAGCCACAAAGATGATTAGAGGGCTGGAGAACCTCTCCTACGAAGAGAGGCTGAGGGAGTTGGGCTTGTTCAGCCTAGAGAAGAGAAGACTGTGGGGGGACCTCATTGCAGCCTTCCAGTCCCTGAAGGGAGCAGAGAAACAGGAGAGGAATCAACTTTTTAAAAGGGCAGACAATGGCAGGACAAGGGGGAATGGATTGAAGCTGAAGGAGGGAAGGTTTAGATTAGATATGAGGGGGAAGTTCTNAGAAAAAACCCACAAGCAGCCACTTTTTCCCCCAGAGAAGGGAGTGAGAAGATGTAAGAAACTGTGCAGACACCAAGGCCAGGGAAGGGGGAGGAGGAGAAGGCGCCCCACGTGCCCAAGAGAAAGATGCCTCTGCAGCCTGTGTAGAAACCCCAGACTGGAGCAGGTGGAGACACACGAAGGATGCTGTGACCTGGTAGGAAGTCTGCACTGGAGCAAGCTCCTGGCAGGACCTGCAGCCCATGGAGAGAGGGGCCCATGCTGTCTCTTCTTGAAGGTCTGCACCACATGGAAGCTACGCTGGGGCGGTTCATGAAGAACTGAAGGCCCATGGGAAAGGACTCACATCGGAGAAGTTTGTGGAGGACTGTCTCCCATGAGAGGGATCTCATGCTGGAGCAAGGGAAGAATGTGAGGAATCCTCCCCCTAAGAAGGAAGAACCAGCAGAGACAACTTGTGATGAACTGACTGAAAACCCCCATTCCTCATCTGCCCTGTGCAACCTTGGGATGGGTAGGGAGGGGGAGTGAAATCATGAATGAAGTTGAGCCAGGAAGAAGGAAGTGGTGGGGGGAGGTGTTTTAAGATTTGGTTTCATTTCTCATTATCCTACTCTGTTTTCATTGGGTACATTCTCAGGGAGCAGGGGTGGCGTGGGCAGGGGTATAGTAGATTAAATACATTTTATTTGGTATTGAGTCTGTTTTGCCTGTGATGCTGATTGTGGAATGATCTCTCCCTGTCCTTATCTTGACCCATAAGCCTCTCAGTATATGAGGGGAGTGATAGAGTGACTTTGGTGGGCATCTGGCCTCCAGCCAGGATGAAAACACGTCTCTTTCTGTTGAAATAATTCAGAAATGTTTTTTGAATGGCCAGTTCTCTGGAACACTCAGTAATTTCAGCTACTGTAAAAAGCCAATGATGTTTTTGGTGGGAGATGGTTAGAAAGTTTGCATAGCTCCTATTCTCACCATGGTATGCGTTGTCCCCTCTTAGTTAGGTCATGGTCGGGCCATAGCTGGAGACTGAAAAATTGTGTGTGTCCTTGGGTGACAGAACTGAATCTTTATAAGCAGTAGAAGCTGACTGATTCTGGAGTCTGCTGTGACCCTTCTGGAGATGTCCTGCCTGTGAAAGGATGATGCTGGTGAGATGCTGATTAGCTTGAAGAATCATATAAGAGATATGAAAATGTACCAGTAACTTTCCATAAAGAAAAAAACCAGCTAAGCTCAAGCAGTAAGGAACATGGTTTAGCTGCTTCAGCATGGACAAGACAATATTTCAAGCATCATCAAATCATGGTTTCTAAGAATTAGAGCTGTTGACAGATTTTCAAAATGTTTTGACAAGTCATTTCACTAAATTTTTTTTTTACTTAGAGTCTTGAGAATTTGTCACCATTTTGCAAAAATACTCCTTTTTTTTCTATAAAGCTAGAGGGGCGAAAAAGTCCATCTATTTTTTTTTTTTCCATAAAACTCTTGCTGAAGCTATATGGTCCTTTCCAGAGCAACTAACTGGTAAAACTCCATTAGCTGGATAGAAATCCTGCACAGCTATAGGACTTTGGCTTAAAGGAAGGTCACAGGTTTGGTTAATCTGATCCAGATCCCAGAGTTTGTTTGCAAAAACGTTCTGAAGGCTGCTGCAGCATCTCTGCTTGGGGGAAAACTCCTAAAGGCAGATGTTTGGTTAAATTAATAATGTTTTTATCAATTTGCTTCATTAATTGAATCAAATCTCCAGGCACTTAGCCAAGATTATCACCATCTTTAAAAACATTTGCCTAGGATTTTTTTGTTTGTTTGTTT
The DNA here is from genome assembly GCA_013400835.1 of Zapornia atra. NCBI lineage: Eukaryota > Metazoa > Chordata > Aves > Gruiformes > Rallidae > Zapornia > Zapornia atra. The sequence goes on from VZTU01000451.1 coordinate 42,961, forward strand.
TGTTTTGTTTTTGCAAGCTGATGGTCGACTATAAATCAAGTTTTGTGCTAAAATTGGACCCCTGCACTGTGGGCGTGTTGGGGCCCAAGCTGCTCCCTTCACATGCACATCACCAGCCATTTTGTTTGCCAGGAGGCTGGTGTTCATGTAAGCAATTATTTTAATAATCAAACAGTGATGTTTATATTAGCAGCTTGGTTGTTTGGAGAGAAGCTCATGCGAAGAAATGAGACGCGTTCATTAAATGTTTAATTAAACCATTGTCTGAAAGGAGGTTGTAACACGGAGCATCACGTCTCATTATTAAAGAATAAAGTTTAATATGGCTTTTTAAAACTTAAACACACTGGTTACTGTTAATCCTTTCAAGGGAACAGTTCTTTTTTTTTTTTCCATTTGTGGGTTAAATCCTTTTATTCTCAGCCATGGTTTGACTGTGTGACTTACAAACAAGTTCACAAGCCCGCTTCCAGGACATCCACAGTTGGATTCTTGGTTTCCTCACAAGCTTTGAGATATCATACTTATCCCCACTGACTTTGCAGCAAATACCTACTGAGGGAAAAAACCCCAAACAGGTAGGTAATTTAGGAGCTTTTTACCATTGTGTTGGCATGGAAATGTATTGAGTACATTCTTGGAAGGATCTCAGCCATTTGAATGTAAACCTGCTGTACCATACAGTACCTGCCATGAAGTGTACAGCTGGTCTGGAGTAGCTGGACATATTTTCTACCTTGGCAGTGACCAAAGACAAATGACAGGTTTGTACATGCCCCTGCAGCTGGGACTAATGTGTGGATGTTTTTGCCTTGCTCTTTAGACAGCCCTATGCAGTGTAGGTTTCAATCTGTAGGGTGTGCCAAGAGAATTACTTCTTAATGAGTGTCTTTGTCTGAGTGCCCAACACACTGCAGAGGCGATGCAATGGTCCTCCTCTTCACTCTCCTCTCCTGCTGGATTTAAAGGGATAGTCTCTGCTTTGGAGTTACTTTGCAATTATAGGATATAGATAAGGTCATAGTCCATGTAATCAGAGCGTTGGCAGCATTGTAAGGAAGGGCTTCAGTCATAACCTAAGTGGATATGCAGTTTTCTAAGTTAGAAGTCCGGATACTTGGGGATGGAGGGAGAGTTCTTCCTGGTACCCTGCTTAGCACAATGACAGGTTGACACAGGGAAAAGTGTATTGACTACAAAGCATTAGGGGAAAAGTATGCATGTCCATGGTGCCTTAGGTGTTACTAACGTCTCCTCATCCCCTCAGAGTACTTTTGTGGGTTTTGAAGCAAAAGACCAGCCTGGTGACCTCAATGGCCATTTGTACTAACTCTCTTGTCTCCTGTCTGTATGAGGGTGACCTTTTGGGGAGATGAGGGAGAAACCAGGCAGGCTGTAGCTGGTCTCAAGGCCACGAGTTGCCTCCTGCAGCCAGTAGGTTGGTTGAAAACCAAGTCGCTTTATGGGCTGGCTAATAGGTGATCCATCTTGAGTCTTGGGATCAAACTGTTACAAGGTAGTTGGGCTGTATAAGCCCTGGTTACTCTGTCCATAGCACTCTGGCCTTCATGAAAGCAGAGAGGAAGAAGGAGATAAAATAAACTTGTGAATCCTATGAGAACCCTTTGTTGTGCTTCCAGACTCAAGTCAGGGTGAGAGGTAGGAGTCAGCCATGTGCAAGTGTTGACTTGCTAGGTCTAATTGCTAGGGGATGCTCAGCAGCACTGAAACAGGAGTACCTGTAACTAAAGAGGTGGTTTGAGTAGGAGAATATGTCTGTGGGTTTAAGAGGAGACAGGAAAAAAGCATTGCTGTTTAAATCAAGAGATTCTTGCATTCTTCCTGATAAATTATGAATGCAACAGCCTTTTTATTTTTTTTTTTTATTTTTCTTGAGGCCCCGTGATAATCTGTGCTTCCTCACTTTCACTGTTCCTGCTGAGAGAGAGAATAATCTAATTAGCTATTCATCCTTGACAATTACATTCCATTTAAATGTGATGAATACCCAATTTCAAAAGGCCTGATCCTGTATAGTGCTCTGAGCATCCTGAGCACGCAAACGTGTTCTTACTGGCTGGTCAGTGGAAGCTGAAGGCACCCAGCATCTTGTGGTTTGTTCTGTATCCAGATGACTTATTTTCATCTTTGTCTTCAGCAGTATGAAACCACATTTTCTGGGGGAACCTTCCACTCTGATGGGTTTTGTTCTTCCTGCATTAGTTGTGCTAATTTGTTTTCTGTTAATGCTTTGCACGGGGAAATCTTAGTCAGTATCTTGGCACGACAAGGATTTTTAATACATCTCAATAATTGAAAGACAGTATCCTACAACTCAGGGAGAAGCCACTCTGTAGTATATCTAAGACCTACAAAAGACAATTTCTGAATACACAACCCACTGGCAAGTTCATGTAGACAATTAGGCAACAAACCAGTTATTTTCTTGGGGTTTGTTTTTTTTTTGATCCTACCTTGTTCAGCACAACCCAGCCAGGGCCAGGTCTTTCAGAAGAGATCAGCATCCTTCAGCTCTCCAAGTGAACGGCTGAATTTTTGAAAGGACTGAATGCTCAATTAGGCAGCAAATTTACTTTCTTTCCCAAACACTACAAAGTGTTTTGCAGCTTGCCATTTCTCTTCACAGTAAAGAGGAAAAGCTCTTTGTAAATCTCTCTATTAAAGTGAGGGAGGTGGCCCCTGTGTTCGAGGAGGGGTTGTGGTTCACAGTGTTGCAGATGGATGGGCAGACAGGTGCATGGATGGATGGGTGCAGGAACATGGAGCATGGGATTGGTGCAGCTCTTGAGAAACCTGCATCCGCCAAATCCATGCTTGCCTGTGTACCAAAGAGCTGCAGGGAGCTTGCCAGGAAGGGAAGTAATTTTAGAGTGTGATTTGAGAAATGATTCAGTTTAAAAATTGCTATTTTTGAAGGGCTACTTTCAGCTGGGATCCAGTCCCCAGCATGTTCCCAGAAGCACTCGCCTTGCTGCAGCGGAGCGTGGTGCTGGGGCAGGGAGAAATGCCTGGCTGGGAGCCCTGAACCTCACACTGCCACAGAGAAAAAAAAATCCATGGGAATGGGTCTGTCTCCTACTTCATGTCCCACCCTTTGGCAGGTGAGGGCTTTAACCCAGCTAACTTGACAGGCAGGTAACTGCACATCCTCCCTAGGCATTGACTGATCTCCAGGGAACTTGGAAATCAGTCTGTTAGGGGAAGTTTCAAGACAAGAAAGCCTACTTTATCCTTTTGACATAAAAGCCAAGGACAGCCTGACAAATTTCTCAAGCAAAGTTTAAAAAAGGCAGCCAGACACCTTTTTCATGCCACCTGAAGACTTACTGTGTGTATTTCGCAGACCCTGGAAAACCTGCTAAGCTGACGCTCCCTCCATCAGGCTGGGGCTTCAGAGAGGTGCAGGACAGGCACCATTTGATTGCAGCACTGAAGCAAACCTTGGCAACCCCTTTGCGTGCCAGATTTGCACTGCAGATAGCAACCCTGTGCTAATTACACCTGTCAGTTATCAACAAGCAGGTTAAAATGTCCCTTCCCCTCTGGATTTGTCCCTTTTGTTTCATTCAGGAAGGTGTTGGGTGATGGTCCTCTGAGGACATTTACCCTGATGAGCTTTTAATAATTGGGTTCCACTTGTGACCAAACAACTTCATACACTTTGGTTTGTTCATGAGGACGTGTGAAGTTGAGGTGTGTGGCTGAAGACCACAGGTGTATCAGGTATCAGAACTGCCTGCAGATGATGGTTCCAGGAGGCATTAGCATTCATTCCAACCTAAATGATTTCATCATCCTGTCAGCACAGTGCCTGACCCAAGGCTCCTGGGACTGACTGCCTGGTGGGTTTCCCAAGCAGTGACCAAGCCCAGCTGAGACGTGTGTGTTTGTGTGTGCATGCAGATACAAAGCAAATAATTTCCCTTGAAATCAATTAACAAGCTGAGCCTACAGTTAGTTGATCATCAGTGTATCCTGCATTATGGCAGTGTCATTAGAAATGTGGGTAAGTTCATCAGTTGAAAGGTCATCTAGGATGGAGGACTGCTGTGGTACCAGGAGATTCATCTCACTCTTGAAGTGACCAACTTTACACAAGGTCTCATTTTCACTTCTGCTTCTCTTGCTTTTGTCAAGGAAGTAGAAGCATGGATCATTCTCCAAGTTACTTCCCTGTTCCTGTTCACCTTTTGGCTTGTGACAGAGGAGTAGTTCAGCCCCTCACTTGCTCACCTTGCATCTAGCAGAGAATTTGCTGCCTCTTCCACAATGTTCCTTATGCAGATGCTGCCTCCTGAGACCATGATTCACTGTGAAAGAGGGGAAGAAGTTATGGAAAAAGGGACTGTATATGGTAGATGCTATATCTGGGAAGATGAGGAACATGTAAGGAGTGCAACATATCATCTTTTGAGCAAATGCTAAACTTATGCTAGAAAGCAGGAGGTGAAGAAAGAACGTGATGGTGAGGAGGGCTTACTTTTATAGCTGTCCATTCCTGCTTCAAATGTGGTGAGCCAACAGAGAAATGTATCAAGCTTTCAAAAAATTATTTCCATTTTGCTATGTAGAGGGCTTTAAAGGACTTTTCCTTCCAGATTAAGATTTATTTATAGTCACATAAAAGATGCTTTATGTGTAATACCAATACATTATTTGTGCATGTGATGAAAGAGGGGCAACTGCTGTGCCACTGAGCATGCAGAATGTCTCAGGGACCAGATTCAGTTTCATCTGTGGTTTTCCTTAGTCTGGAAATGAACTTTGACCTCCCTAGTTTTCCTATTTTTAGAGTTGGCCACTTGGCCAACCTGAGTGTTCACCTGAACACTGGGGAAAAATGAAACAATGCTGTTTGGCAGCATTTTTCAGTCATTTTACAAGTGAACAAAGTGGTAGAAAGGGGAAGGGATTCACTGTGTCCAGATCTGGGGGCCCCAATACAAGAGAGATGTGGAACTGTTGGGGAGGGTTCAGAGGAGCCCACAAATATTATTAGAGGGCTGGAGCACTTCCCCTACGAGGAGAGGCAGAGGGAGCTGGGCTTGTTCAGCCTGGAGAAGAGAAGGCTGCGGGGGGAGCTCATTGCAGCCTCCCAGTACCTGAAGGGAGCAGAGGAACAGGAGGGGAATCAACTTTTTAAAAGGGCAAACAATGGCAGGACAAGGGGGAATGGATTGAAGCTGAAGGAGGGAAGGTTTAGATTAGATATTTTGGGGAAGTTCTTTACAGAGAGAGTGGTGAGGGGCTGGAACACGCTGCCCAGAGAGGTGGTGGATGCCCCGTCCCTGGAGGTGTTCAGGGCCAGGTTGATGGGGCCCTGGGCAACCTTGTGTAGATCCAGGCCTGGAGATTGGTGTCCCTGCCTGTGTCAGGGGGGTTGGAGCTCTCTGATCCTTGGGGTCCCTTCCAACCCAGACCATTCTATGATTCTATGATTCTATGATCTTCTTTCAGTGGACTTAATCTGTCATAAGTGTACTGTGAGCAGTGCTGTCACTTTGGTTTCAGAGCTTTGGGCTGTAACAAGCACTTACCTGGTGAAAATGTATCAGTGGAAATGTGAAGATTATGTTATACTGGAACCTGGCTCTATGGTGTGCTTCAGGTAAGAAAGACCTGAGGTAAGGAATGAGGTGAATGTGAAAGAATGGAGGGACGAAAGATGCCTGAAACTACGCTTCAGACACAGGGTAACTCTGAGAGATCACTCTGCATTTATGAGATGCACAGGAGAGAGGGATGCAGCATAAAAAGCAGCATGGGCTTTCTTAAAAAGGTTTCTGAAAGTTCCATCAGCCTTACAGACCTCTGGAAAGATTTCCTCCCAGCTGCACAGCTTCCATGCCAGCCCTTTAGGTTGGTGAACTTCCCATTCATTGTCTGCTCAGCACAGTCTAATGCTGAGGTTGGGAAGTTTTCAAGCACTGCTGGCCAAACTATACTTTCCTTTTCAAAATCAGAGGTTTGGTGAGCCTTTTGGAGATGTCAGATCTGGCCCTCATGAAAGCAAGCTGTTGCTGGGCCGCTGAGCATTGTGACCCCTGGCAGGCAGGGGCTGCTGGCTTCCCTTGGACTCTCATCTGCACCTCAAGATGCAACTCATGCTGTTTTGCCATGCCTGTGTCACTCAGGCTCATCCTATGTACCATCCACTGCCACCCTGATGTCAGCTACCGACTCCTGATCTAACAGCAAGGCTGGGCTGATTCAGGCTTAGAAAATGTGGGGTTTCTCACCAGCTCTGTGCAGATAATACTACATCATCTTGAGCCAATAATTTCTCTTCCATTTGCCTTACTTAACCCTTCTGACCTTGGTCCTGTTTCTCCCCTTAGGTTGGGAAATATTCCAGAACGGAATTTCTTTTCTTTTAATGCATTTTCCTAGCTCCACTGGAGGTGCAATGAAATCATGGCTATGATTATGACAAGCTTGCCACCATCCACGAAGGAAATAATTCATCCTGCTGGTATGAAAATCATTGTGCTGGGGAGACCTTGTCATGCTGATGTTATAAGGGTATAAAACTGCTATGAAAAAGATGTGTGCTCTAGCAAGCAGGCTTTGTTTCTGTCCAAATGCCAATATGGCTTATTATTTTCTAATGAAATGAAATATATTTGTGCTCTCTGAAGTAGACTGTGCTGATTTAATTTGTACCTTATGATCAAGATTCTAAATTTCATATCTTTTATGTTTTATAAGTAGTGAGCAGGGATTTAGCTGCATGAGACCCATTAATATCAATACAGCTAACTCCCCATGCCCTTCTGTAAAGACTATTTTATACACAACAACATGGAATTTCACCTCTCTGTATTTCTCTCAGTCTCTGCAGGAAAAACTGTGATAGCTAATCTGAAGGCAAGCACACATTTTATTGTTGTTCTGGAAGCAATAAACATTTTTAGTACTCTGATTTTCTCCTGCTGACAAACACCAGGCAGCGTATGACATAGAAATAAAAGTAGCTGCTTTTTTT